>JAVQJL010081097.1:0-10828 GCA_036024295.1 Nannoperca obscura | reverse complement strand
CCGTGGTCTGTGTATGGTGTTTCAAAATCAAGTTGTTTGATCAATGCGAAGCAGGAGTCTACGATTTTCAGAATAAGACTGATCGAGTTATAAATTGCTTGAATTATTATTTATTCCCTACGGAAAGAGGGTGGTGCCCCGACAAAACGATATCTGAACATTGATAATTGTAGAAGAATTCATACGCTACAACGGACTAATCCAATGTGGATTTCAATGGGAAGCAATTGTTCATCTGTTTAAAATAATGAATACTTTGGTGATGTGACACAAAACAGCGTTAACCCAAAGAGCAAGTGCCCCTCACCTCTCTCCAGGTCCCGGATTTGAGGTCCCTTGGGAGCACCCCCATACACACAAGTGCTTTTGATGCGAGATGACTTTCCATAGTCACATGCCACCTGCTGGACCTGCTGCGCCAGTTCTCTTGTCGGGGCCAGAACCAAGCACTGCAGAGCACACATACAATACCATAACAGTCTACTGATTAGTGTATTAAGACACTTTAATGTTGTGTTAAGATGTCTTTCAATGCCACTGTTGTAAACACTCGACATCCCAAAGCAGACTACTCAGTGATTAGTGTGTTCCTTTTCTCTTCACGTACAATGGGTCCATCTCCACGCTCCAAGTAGGGCTGATGATTGATGTGCACAATGGCAGGCAGGAGATACTGAAGAAAGAAAACACGGGGGAGGAGGTCAGTGGATTGTGCTGCTGTGCAATTCACAAGTATGTTTTGAATTAATCTTTGAAAGTTTATGAGTAGAGGAGGATATTTTTCACCGATAAGGTCTTCCCAGAGCCAGTCTGAGCGATGCCGACCATGTCTCTCCCGCTGAGGGCTAGAGGGAAACCTTGTGCCTGAATGGCTGTGGGCTCCTTAAAATTCTGCTGCACCAGTACATCCATGACATATTCTAGATGGAGAGGCAGAACACAATAGATTTAGTTTAGCAGTTGTAGTTGCTGCGTAGCTACACAGGTTTTTATGTGTAGATGGCCATGTATGCATGTGCTTACGGGGAAACTTTGCCTGGTGGAAGTTGGTGATAGGCTTTGGGCAGCCTGTACCTCGAACAGTGATTTCTCTCTTACTGCGATACTCCTCAGCATCATACTGAAAGCACAAGACAACAACAGAGTGTGTGTGAAACCAACACCGCCAGTGTAACGTTGTACAGCACTTTTTCTACACACTACACTCTTTTCATGCCTATAACAAAGGTTTGCGTTAGATTTGTCTGGTATTCCTATAAAACTATTTCAGGAATACCTGGCTCATTCGCTGCACTTCCGGATGTTCACTGTAAAAATTCTTCTCAAATTTGGGAAGCTCGTCCAGGTCCCATCTCTTCTTTCGCAAACGCTCCCCGGGGTTCCCAAACTTTCTACCCAGTGGTGGGCCGCCTCTGCTGGACCCAAAGCGAGGGCTGCTGCAACATGACATTAGATATACATTGTGTAGCTAGCGTTACGACACTTTCCTGGGCTAGAAAAATAATGCATTCACTGTTTACTGCAACAAACGCACCAGAGCAGTTTATGACAGCTAGGTTAACGGTTTGCTCTAGCATTAGCTCGCATGCTAACAACAGTGTTGACTCTTAACTGCTTACCCTCTGTCACGGCCACGGTCTCGGTCTCTGTCTCCGTACGAACCTCTCATTTTGCGGACAAGCGCCTTTCTCCGAGGGGTAATTATTTAATGTTGCCTTATTTAGGTCAGTTTTCGCGGAGAAGTGTCCTGGCTTTAGCTTATCGTCGATAACAGGCCTTGTTTGACAAACCACCGTAGCTAACTTATGTCCGACGCACCCTCTATTACTCTAAATTCTAACGTTAACTTGAAACGCTGACTGGGAAAAGAAAATGTCGGGTTTTTTATTGGTTTGTTGAAAAGTTAAATATCACACCAAGCAATGTTTTTGATGTGACAACTTGAAACTTAAAGTTCAATTGACACAATAACAAGGCGCAGGAAGCTGTACTGCTGGGTGACGCTCAGCGAGCGGAAGCTACTGTGACTGGCTGGCTTCTTAGGAAGCCCCGCCCCCCAAATATGATTGACATCCTCGTGGTCTGGTATTTTTTTGTATCTGATCGGCACTATTTATTTATTTAAAAAGTAAACCCCAAATTAAATAGCATTTCCTTTGTCTATTAAAGCATAACATGTGCTCTGTATTTTTGGTTTCATAATGGCTCCCTCTAGTTTTTAGTTTTTTGACACTTTATAGTGCTTATAACATATCTTATATGCCTTTATACCTTTAATATATGCAAATTAAAGGTTAACAAAGTCTTAGCCTGCAAAGTAACAGGTAGCTGTAACTGTAAAAGTCCACCACCTGAGTAAACACACTTAGTTACTTTCTACCACTGCTGACTACAGGGGTTCGTTTCTCTGGAGGCTCCTAGCTATTTCTAGAGTATATTTCATGAAAGCAGAATCATGGTATAATGTCACAACATATTACATGTTGTTGTCCTGATGGTGTCTACAAATTGACTTGTATAAAAACATGGCAGAAATGTACCTTTATGCATTTGTCTTTTATTTCCTTTTCAACATCAATAAAAACCAAAATAGCATAAAAACATGATACTACCAATATACAAATTAAAAAGTATACAACAGAATAAAGCAGGATAATATATGAAAATTAAAAATATTAAACTAAAGCACTATACCAAGCAATGCCATTAGTCATAATCATGAATATTTCGCAGTGCTTAGTATCTATTTACATTCTTTCCTTTCTGGTATAATATTTCCTGGTTTAATATATTCAAGCTTTGTGATTAACAATCAGCTCTGAAATCACATAGTGTTAAAACTATAATGAGTGTTCTGAATCAAGATGCTTGAGTTTGATATCCTGTTATGTAGAGGCGGAGCATAAGGCAGTGAATTTCACTTTTTCCAATACCACTACGTTTTTACATTAATAGAACAAATTCACTCAACCTTGCCATTAACTGGAGCGCTTCAGGCTCAGCGGAAAGACGGAAGTGATGCGTTAATTATTGTGCATAGGAGGTGGTCGGTGGGGATATTAGCAGTCACAGCCGGAAACTGACTTTTTTTTTTTTTTTACAATTCAACAAACCCTTTTATTATTCAGCTAACTGAATCCGACTTTCTCAATGGGAGGCTGATTGTCCTCTTTTGAGGATCAATTTGGCTGTTCGCTTTTCACACTGACTACATTCATTACTCACGAGGACTGCACTGTTTGTTTACCTGCAGTCAATAGACTTGAGTCAAATCTGATTGGACTGTGCACTCATACATAACAAGAGGACATTTAGAGGCAGCACTGGACTTAATGTCACCTGCCAAGAGGATCTACTCAGCTTTTATGCTGCTCTGCTCCGCCATCAAACATTTACAATCACGACCACAAGCAGCTTCTATGCTGGCCCCTGCTAAAACGCATATCACATAAATTTATAAAGTAGAAACAATTAACTCAAACAGTTTCCTGAAGGTTTTGACTCACTTGAGGCTTTTCTTTTCTACCATGCATCACAGTCTGTCCCTGTACATAAATATTTTCTAACTGAATCATCTTGCATTTCAACTTTTAATGCCCATATACTCCTGTTCCAGTCAGATTTAAAGCCGTGTTTGCACGGACACATCTTTGCGTGGCCTTATCGGTCTGTAATTTCCAGCATCCGTACTCACTCACTACAGCTATAGCAGCGATGCTATTATAAACAATACCAGCAGAGGCCGGCCTGGTCTGTGCTACATGTAATGCCCTTAATTATGGGATTACAATCCACAGCACATCACAGCTGGGCCGCCTCTGCAGGGAAGTGTTGCTTCTTCAGTAATCTGTATTCTGCGTGGGTGTTGTCCTTCCGTCAGTCACCCCGCCCACACTAAAATCTCTTGTACAGCTGTTCTCAGTGCTCTGAAAACAACAACACTGCGAGGAGCCCAAGTCAGGCCAACAGCTGGAGTCGTACAATTACTCTGAGTCACTTGTTCATATGAAACCACAACAAAAACGAAAACAAACACAGAATATTTATAACATTTCTGGAATAACAATTTTCCAACAAAGTAGTCTTTAAGTGAGTTATACCTTCAAGGTCATACAACATTTAAATAAAAAATGACTTGTGATTAAAATTCTTATATATTAAAATGAAGCCCGGCAATTCAAAGGCTCCTTAGTTTTGCTTGCTAAATCTTAACACAGAGTGTCTCAGCTGGACTGGAGCTAACTGGAGCACAGGGTGCTGCTCCCTCTATTTGGCAATGTTTCGGTAAGAGGCAGAGTTGGCGGGGGTGAGGAGAACTGACTGAGAATCAATATTGAAAACTAAATGATAAAAACCATGTGTTTCAGATGAAGATGGCACTTATCTGCTCTCACACACACCAGGCACGATTATTTGTAAAATCCATATTCAATGAATGAATATAGATATGGTACTTCTGTCAGTGATGGCCTCTATGACATCAACAAAAAAATGACAACTTGACCAGTTAATAACCCTAATGTCTAAGCATTTCAATGTCTCTCCTCCTTAACTGTATTTGAAACAACCTCTCCCCTCCCCTTCATGCCCTCTTTTCCTACTGCACCAGTCCTTTCCATTCGTTCCTTGTCATTTTTATCTCGTCTGACATTGATCAAATCTTTCGTTGTATGAACGGGGAGAAAAAAACACAATCTGATCTTCCATGTTAAGGTAGCAACAATAGCTCTGATTTGTATCACATGGCTGATAAAAATTCCACATGGTCTGCAGGAGTAAAGTGAGCCTCGGAGTGTGTGTTTGAGTCTCAGAATTCGTCGTCAGAGCTGAGCAGCAGGGTCTTTTCGTTGTCCCCGCGGGTGCTGAGGTTACTGTGGCTGCGAGAGAGGGGTGGCCCCCCACCTCGCTCCAATGTGGACTGCTGGGTGTACTGTTGGTAAGCTGGGGAGAAGTTATGGATGGCATCCTGGACCATGTCCCCTGGATTCATGGTCTCCTTCAGGCTGCTGGAGATGCTCTTCATTGGGGCACAGCGACCTGGAGGTGGCGTAGGAAGGTTGGAGTATTAATGTAGAGACACACAGCAGGATGAATGAAAGTGATTGTTGAGTGAGAAAGATACAGAAACTATGCTTCCAAATAAATCTTTGAAATGTTGCAAAAAACAAAAACTGGAAAAATGTAATCAGCAGGATTTAACAAATAAATCTGTTCCTTGAATGCCACAGACATGCAGACTATATAGAAAAGCAACAGTGGGTGGTATGAAATGAGTGGAGGTCAAGATATACGCACATTTTAACATTTTAAGTCATATCAAAAAGTAGTAATAAAGTGATACAACAAGGCAGGTGATGAGTTAACATCAGTTTACAACATTCTTTTCGCAACACAAACAACATAAACATAAACAAAATTGAAAAGGTAAAGCCTGAATTCACAGACAGCAAAATGAACATAATGAAAGAAAAACAAGACTGCCGCAGAACCATGATTTTAAATGTATCAACTGAACTCATGCTGAAATGAAAACAATGTTAAAGTAATGGACATTCAACCACAATCAAACACAGAAAGGCAAACAAAAAGCACTGTGATGGGGGAACACATCCAGCACTGTTGTTAACAGCTAATCAGACCTACCGTACTGTCCATAGATCGGAAATGAGCCTTTCAGTGCAGCACAGTGAAGAAGAGAGGAAAAACGGAGAGAGGGGAGACAAAGAGAGAGAAGGAACACAAGAAATTCAAGATGAACAGAGCTCCAAAACAGAGCAGAAGAAGAGAGAAAGACAAAAAATATTTAGAGAGTGTCAAAGTCAGAAAAGACTTTGTAGAAAAGCTGGAACAAGACTGAGGTCAGATGAGTTCTGCAGAAACGTTCACAGCAGGCAGATTATAATACACACAATCACATACAAGCTATCTTTCTCAATATCTACATTTTGCTTTACTTTCCCGAAATAAAACCCATCAGAACACACACACACACACACACACACACACACACACACACACACACACACACACACACTTTCCTTACCGTATGAGTCCAGTCTTTTATCCATGTAGACCTTGTAAGTGAAGGCATGGCGCAAAGCGACAGCAGCAAAGAACATCTCAATGCAGATGATGAAGTTTTGGTAACCAGCAGCAACTGTTCCCTCGCCGACAGAAAAGTCAGCCGAGCTGATCTGAGGGATGGCTCCGCACTTCTCCAGGATGGCCAGCAGCATCCCTGAATCGTACAAAGAGAGACAGAGTGAGAACACAGAAATCACAAAAAGAGAGGGGTTTTTGTGTGCATTTTAAATCTGTGCAAAACCCCAACATTTGAAAAACAAACGTGGCAGCACCAGAATAAACAAGCTGAATGAAACAAATCAGCCTTTTAATTACAGTATGTAATCTTGTTACACCCACTAAAATATTAGCACAATGACATGAGAACAATTACAGGTTTCCGTTTTCTTTTGCCAGCCTTCCACATCAAATGTTCGCAATGTTTGGATAAAAACATACTGAACGAAATAATATGGTCAGAATAAAGGTGTCTGCGTGTTGACATGCTCAGAAGGTGGTCTTCTTACCTTGCCAGAAGGACAGAAAGATGACAGACTTGACCATGAAGAACTTTAGCACAGGGTTGTATGGGACCAGGAGCTCCCGTGTGGCAAAGTAGAAGAGGAAGAGAGCGTAGAGCGAGAGACTGACGGAGAAGTTGTAGATAATGGTCACATACAGGTAGCCACTAGCCACACTGGAGGAGAGAGACAAAGAAAGAGGATGCTTGTTAGCTAGGACACACATGGCAAATGTCTAAGTGAGGAAACAAAGAAATTACAGCCACTCAAATTAAGTGTCAAAGAGGTCAAAGCTACACAAGGCAAGTTCATGCTGGCAATTAAGCATCTTAGTTCTGGGGAAGCTGCAGCTCTTCCTTCCTTGTGAAAGGATGAGGAGTATATTTTTACATAAATCTGAAGCTTTAGGTCATTAAGTTCATTAAAATATGGAGATTTGGACTGTAGAGAAGCCCTCTTAATCCTTTTTATACACGTCCTCATCAGGAATTTTAGAGTAATGAGCTAAGAACTGCACAGTTCAGATAACTAGAGACTTACATTTATATCTTATAAAAGTATTATAGGGTTCATACAGCGTTTTAAGATTACAACAGAGTACAATTTAAGCACTTTCAAGGTGCCTAAACCAAACATTTTCAGACTCTCAGTGCATCTATCATAACATCATCATTGTTACAATAAATGACAGGAGACAACAAATATGTCAGGATCATTTCACTTCAAATATTTAAACATTTTTGGTTGGTTTACGTGAATGATTTAGTAAATGATCAAACACCAAATTAAGCTGAAAATCAAGCATTTTTCAAGAAATATATTCGAATTCAAGCATATTCCTAACCCTGAAAACATAATGGTTAAAATTAAGCATTCTCCAAACTTTCAAGTCCGTGTACGAACCCTTTTATTACTCATTACAGATATGAATTGTCTGCATTCAGAAGGTAGGTTCAACCAAAGCTGCTCAGCCGTTATGGTCTGAAAAGACATTTGGCCTCAGTGTCAACAGTCTATCCTGCGAATGACTTGTGGTAAGTTGTTGTGAAAACATACTTAAAGTCTCCATCTCTGTATTTCCCAAATGCCTGAAGAATGACAGTGATCACTGCCATCAGGGGTTTCACCACACAGAACTGGAGAGTTGCCTGAGGAAGTGTAAGAGAGAGCAAGAGAAAGAGAGAGTGAGAGAGAGAGGAGGAAGTAAACATGGTAGGACAAAAAAGAGAAACTTACGTAAGGAAAATACCAGGTCAACAAAAAGCAGCAATGCTACACCAAAAGTCTCAGTATTTATCAAACATGTCTAAACTGAGGATAACGTTTCTGGCAATGAGCATTTTTCAATAAAACAATGCACATTAAAGAAAAGATTTATGATTAAAATTAAATCAGCAACTCAATCAGTGTCACTAGTACATCTGATCCTATTGAATATGAACACACACTTTGTATCTTTATGTTTTGTAAAGTGCATTTGCATCTAAAAAAGACTGAGTTGGGACAGTGATTTAAACAAGCTTAAATTCTCTGCAAGTAGATTTTCATACCATTTGGAAATTAATATGATATAAAGATCACATTGAATTTGTAGTACATGATAAAACATGCATTAATACTGGTATAATCATCACAGTGGACAGTATCAGTTCCGTAAAGCACAACACTAAAACACAGTTATAACACCCTTTTATTGGTACCTGTTTGCAAAACCTGAGGAATCCAATGGAGTACGTCTTGCCCCACAGACAGCAGGTCCCATACACACAGCTCGACCTAAAGTCAGGTGCAGGTTCATACAGGTCAAAAGTGTTGGAAACATATCATTGTTTGTACCAGAAAGAAAGGGGAAAAAAGGAAGATGAGAGCAAAGAAGACTCACTCGATAGATTTCCCTCTGATCTCGGCCATGATGGCGCTCTCTCCTCCCAGATACTCATAACAGAGACTCAGGAAGTTGTAGATGACAAATGCTGCAGAGTGTCACACATAGAATTTTTTTTACTGTTTTTTCAGGCTGACCATTGTCAATGCAATCACTCCTCACTCACAGCCATAAACTATTTGTATTTTGTCACTGGACTAAGTGTTTGATGCATTGGATAAAAAGAATGTTCCATTTGTTTGGAAAATAGCATCCTATCCGGAAATGACACATCATATAAGGAATGAACTGGGCAACTTCCTGTAGCAGATGAAAATGATGCTACCTTTGGCTTCAGAATGGTTCAGAAGTAACTGAGCAGAAACCCTCAAGCTTCCTGTATTTATAGGTTCTGACAAAAAGATCATGTCAGTGTTGCTGATAAACATTTAAAATATATTGATGCGTGAGAGCTAATGGCTATAGCAGCAGCCACTCAACACTTGATGCAACTGTCATAATTACAGTTATGTTTTGCTGATTTTGTTTCAGAACTGCTGAACTTGCCATTTCCTGGCAGAAAGGCGAGTCATCCCTCCCCATCGGCAGGGCTCAGAAACGATTGGGTAACGTTGTGGGCGAGGTTTAAGCCTAAGCATAATTGTATGGTATAGTTCTCCAACGCCGGAAGCAGAAGTGGAGCAGGTTGATAAAAGGGGCGCCTGTGGAAAGCAAACACTGAAGGAAGCTTGTGGTCGCGTCACACAGCCGCACAACAGTGTCACATAATACGAACGGTTCAGACGAACAATAAAGATCTTACACAAGTGAACTCTGCACATTCAAGGATATGATAGTCTCTCATGTAACCCGTTAGATAACCCCGGCTAATAAAAGATCAAAATCATATTCTAACATGTGGTGTTATGTGTTATTCTTCCACAGCATCACGGGCCTGAATACCGAGCTGCAACAGGTGTGTCTCTAATCCTGTTCTATTCTATCCACTGTCCGGATCTGATGTGCAATCAGCCTAATCAATGCAGCCAGCCACACCGGGTCACGTCTGCAGCAACCTGACAGATCTCAGATGGAGGCCGAGTCTGAACACATTTCATTTGTTTTATTTATGCGTGGCTTCAGACAAACTACCCATCCCTAGATCTGACTTTGAAATACTTTAAATCAACATCATTCTCTTTCACAAAAAACCATAATCATCATCAGAGTCAAAATTAAAATGTATATGGCCAATGAATGGTTATAGTTAGGTAACGGAAAACACGTTCACATGGCTAATCAGTGAGGTTACCTGTTGAGAGGTGTCCCTGAAATAAAAAGCTGCAGATTCATGTCTGAGACCACTGCTGTAGTGTAATTCACTGACACATCTGTCATGGGTGGTGCCAATTCATTAATGCAATGACACTGACATACCTGCTCTTACTTTTAAAACCTATCCTTCTCAAACATTTAGTATAGGTAGTCCCAAAAACGTATGCAGGACAGTTATTATCATATCCTGTGTACTGGTCAATGAAGTATTGGCTATTTTGCAAACACTTACAATTGAATGGAGAAGAAACACACATTTTAATTAAACCTCACAGGGCTGCATGCTCATCCCAGCAAAGGGTGTCCCCTGAGTAAGCAGCATGTTTTCTCACCTGCTGCCTCAGGTGTTCTCAGGCTAATTTCAGGGTAGTCCACAAAAACCAGCTCCCCACTGCCTCAGCTATCTTTGCTGTTTATAGTGGCTGAGGTTAAAAGTCAGCCTGTGGTTGCAGCACACTGCCAGAAGACAGCCAACACAGCGCTGCCTTTGTTACAGAAGTTACAGAGTATTTTTTCCACTCTAAAATGTACATTCACTGCTTTTAGCTTGAAAATGACTGGCAGTATGAAAGATGAAAAATAATTTGAACATGCATTTTGAGAGCATAAATATCCAAAAGAGTTAATAATGAGTGCAACAGTATATTTGTAGACAATGCTCACCATGTTCATACCATGCAATTGTCGGTCGCTTCTTTCATATCTAATAGCATAAACAGTAACCTCTACTTTCTTACACTATTCTACCATATCTATTTCTTAATTCTGTAATATATACACTGAACTGAGCTCTCCAAAAAGAGGTATGGGGAGGTTTAGTATTTCTCGTCTTTCTCAGAAGTTCCATAACAGGCAGATTATGGGCCCCAGACAGGCACCACCATAGTATTTGTGCAAATTGTGTAGAAATTCTGTTTGAACTAAAGGTATGTTTGTGTATTTGCACTCTGATGGAAGAGGAATACACACTATTCTGCCAGCAGCTAAGTGAAAGAGAGAGAGAGAGAGAGAGAGAGAGAGAGAGAGAGAGAGAGAGAGAGAGAGA
>JAVQJL010081096.1:0-20613 GCA_036024295.1 Nannoperca obscura | reverse complement strand
AAATACAGTTACAGTGCAGAAATTAATAATTAAATAACGTGTAGGAAATAAAAGTTTTAGGATGATATTGTTTTTGTCAAACAAAATTAGTATTTATTAGACAATATAAGTTTTTTTTTTGTCAAAAACATGGAGTTGAAATAAAGAACCCTGAGTCATTTGGCTGTATACAGCCCCAACAACCTCCACCATAAAGAGAGAGCCTGTATGCTGACTGAGGGGTTAAATCCAGGGCAAAAGAAGTCTGGATCGCACAGTGATAACTAAAGCAGACTCAGATTGGCGTATATTAACATCTTTATCAATTCTTCTATCAACTGTGATTGTGAAGCGGAGTGAAGCGGCACATTCAGAGGACACTGTTTCAGGGAGTAAATCCAACTGAAACTGTAAAAGTAGGATTCTACTGTCTAATCCTTTTTCTATCAATTTTCTGGTGAGGTGAAACTGTAACTTCCAAGCACCGCCTCATGCTTGGCAACCCTATGCACCCTCACAGTGACGTCACAGCTCTGACTCCAGGACATGGTTGCCACGGTAACAGGAGATGAGAGAGCAGAACAGGTGGCCCCAGTCAACCTCACTGAGTCATTTAAGTGTTTATGTGTGTGTGTGTGGGTGGGAGGATAGACAGATAGAGAGGATTTGTGTCTTACTGTACATCCTTAACAACATTTTATTAACTTGACTTCTATGAATCAGCATGTGTGAAGCTCATTTTGGATATACAGTACTGTGTGTATTAGTGTGTGTGACTCACCCTCCACGATGACCCGTATGGTTTGTGTCATGGCGGTCCCCAGGGTGTTGGAGGCGTAGCAGCGGTAGTAGCCTTTGTACTCTTCGAGGGGCTCCTCCTCTTCGGCTCGCAATGTCCCGGATTCCTTACGCTCATACCTGAACGCCTCACCGTCCTTCACCCAGCGGAAACTATAGAAAAAAGGAAGCAATTCAAAGACAAGCAAGTGTGAATGCCTAAACACCTAATACATTGAGCACAGCACACCAGTTTTGTGTTGTTAATGTATCTATTGTTGAGTCTGTGTTTTGTACTCTTGTGAGTTTTATGTATTTTAAAGGCCAATCTAGGGACAGGCATTGTAAATTAGCTTAGGCAATAAATGCTGTGGAGTGTGTCATTGGTTTGTGCTACATACTTATCCTTAAACAAATAAACAAAAAATAAAAATATAATAAAACATGCCACACAGGATTAAACATATACATCTGTGCTACAAAGCAGACAGAGACACTACATTTCATGGCATAAAACAAAAATACAATTAGAGGACTTGATGACATTTATCACTGAAAAAGGAAATACTTAGAGGATATATTCTACATCTAGATTATCCCCAGCCTTATCCTCTAAACTGATAAAAGTGAAGTTTGAATTTGAGAAAGAGAAATGCAGGGCATGAGGAGAGAGAGGACAGAGGAGGAGAGAGAGGACAGAGGAGGAGGGAGAGCAGGCAGAGAAGAGTGGGAGGAAAGGAAAGGACAAAGACAGATGGAAAGAGAGATGATTCTGTTATTGCTGTGATTTTATTTAAAGAGCATTTATCGCCATTCCAACAGAAAAGCCAGAGGGAGAAAGTGGAAAAACAGCCAGACACATACATATGTCTTGTTTGTCCATTATGTTTATTTCACTCAGTTGTATATTGCAAATACACCCAAATACAACACACACACACGCACACACAGTAGGTAATTGACACAAAGGTCTAGCTGCTGTACGTACGTGGGTGTCGGGTTACCAGAGGCCTCACAGGTCAGGTTGATGTCCTCTCGAGAAAAGGCTGTTTGTGATTTCGGCATCTCCGTCAGCACTGGAGGCTGTGACACTGAACATACACACACAGACACACACACACACACACACACACACACACACACACACACACACACACACACATACACAAACATGATGAAATACTTTGAGACGTGCAACAGAATGTACAGTAATGACAGGCAGGCAAACACAGGAGTACAAATATTCTCCCTTGTTTGGAGGCCAGACCTCCATTGATTTACAGTGGGTACGTATCCCCATAGCCCTGTCAGATGAGCTCAAGTCCTCCACCAACACCACCTGTCATGTTCCAAATCTGTTCATGTGTTTAAAACTGGATGTTATTTAACATTATTATTAGTTTGAATTAATACCAATACCATTTGGGGTGGCAGAAGCTTTATGGTTCAACCATTTATCCAACATTTTTACTGATGTATTTCAACTGTTTTGATTAATTTTGATTAATTTGTTACCACATTTTGGCTAATTTGTGCAAACAAGATACAGTTCATTACCATGTATCGGTAGGTTAGCTATTTTTCCCTATTTTAAGTCTTTATGCTAAGCTAAGCTAATTCGGCTTCTGGCTTTAGCTTCTGGCTGTAGCTTCATAGTTAGCATACAAACACAGGCATCAATCTTCTCATCTGATTCTCTGTAAGAAAGCAAATAAGCATATTTTTCACAATGTCAAAATATTCCTTTAATTACATTTTTCACCACTTAAGATCAAATGATTTCATGGATCTTTTTGGGTAAAATAAATTCTTCATTAAACACGTCATTAAATTCTAAATAGAAAAGCCCCCCCCAAAACAATGAGTGTCTAAACTTTGAGACACTCACAGCAGAACATTTCCCCCGAAACTTGCCCATCTGAATTAATTTAAATTCAAGAAAGGTGCTGGTGGACAGGTCTTCACTTTCTGCTCTGTGTGGCTGCAGGGAGGGATGATGGAGGACAGACAGTCAGTGATAATGCAGAAATAATAAGAGATTGGACAGACGATTGCCCTCATCTAGACGGCAGGTTTGTAAATGAAGTTCCACTAGATGTAAGCGGTCCGGCGCTATCACACACTTCTTCATTCTCACAACAAAGAAAGTCACTTACTGTTATGCACTTTATCTGTTTGTCCACACAAAAGCAAGGAAAAGAGAGCAGAAAGGAAACAAGTTAAAATTCTGTACACTCACACAGTGATGTGAAGATGAAGATGTTGATGGCAGATTTAAAACCCTGTTTGTGAGAGCATATTTATTAATTTACTTGGTTATAAATAACATTGACATTATAATGACTCATATGAAGGATTTGTCTTCCTCTCGGTTTTCTGCGTCAGACACGGTGGTGTCCGATATCAATTTACATCTTTCCCCTCTGTCTCCTTCTCCACCCTTCCCTCCCTCCATCTTTCTTCCCTGTACTCTGCTCATGTCTGCAGCTTCACTGTCCTCCTTAACCCATTGCTTTCTCTTCATCATCTCTTTCTCTTCCTCTCTCTGCCATGCCCCAAAGGAGAAGGTTATTGGCTGAAGGTCAAGCTGAACCCTCCTCTCTTCTTCTCCTCTGGGACCATCACAGAAAAGCCTGCTGACCTTTTAACTTAACCTACAGACACCAGGGGTCATTCTAAACGTGATTGTGTGGATAAAGTGTATTTGTGTGGAAATACTGAATGGGGAAACATGCTTTCCTCTTCTCACAACTCTTTATTCACATTGAGGGATGTGTATGGTGGAAGAGTACTCACACTTTTCGGGGATGTGGATAGCTCCCTTAGCGAATGGAGGTGTGGAGGAGAGGAAGGATAGAGGGAAGAGGAGGAGGAAGACCAGGGGGAGGGCAGAGGAGCACAGCCCTCTATAGCCTGTCCACCGATGCTGTGACACACACATCTCTCAATGTCCCATGAAAAGTGATGCAAGACACCCACACACTCATCAACACATTAAAACACACACACACACACACACGCCCACTTTATGCACCCAACCAGTCACACACCAGGAACCTCCCAGATCCTCTGGAGGGTGGAGATGAATAAAAAACTGTGTTTTCAGTTGTGTGTGTGTGTGTGTTGCTTTCACAGTCCAAGTGGATGAGGCTCTTTGTCGGGTCCACAATCCCTGCACCGGCTGTGGAGGGGAGAAGAAGAAGAAGAAGAAGAAGGAGAAGTGAGAGGAGGAGGAGGAGCAGCGGGAGAAGGAGGAGGGAGGGTTAACCCCAATAACAAAGGAGGGATGAAGGAGGGAGGAAGCAAGGGCACACGGGACAGAAGGGGAGAGAGGAAAAGAAAGCCATTATTAATTTCATTAAACATAAGTCATCCCACGACAAGACAAATATTCATTTATTTATTTATCTATTCCAAAGGGGAAATTCAAATTAATATTGACCTACAAATAAAAAAATCACAATTAACTCCAGGGCCTGTGAGTATGTGTGATGTTGCAAATTATTCTCAATAGTTAAACATAGTTTGAGTTGCACAAACATTCAGACGCCCAGACAGTGGACGCCTGTTTGTGTGTGTGTGTGTCTGTGTCAAAGAGGAAGGCATCAGGTTATCCTGATGAAGACATCTTCATTCTTCATCAGTAGATAGTAGAAACATCTTTTCTACTAATGACATTACAAAGAGAGGGTTATGTGTGTGTGTTTCTGCCACATCAACTGCATTTCCATTCATCTAAACATCTTATCTTTTGTCCCTGGCTGCTGACTGAACACTGACCCGTGACAGCAGGAGTGTCAGAGTGGGGGTGAAAGCGGACACAGATGGATCAGGCTTTCCCCTTTTTTTCATATCACTGCCTCACCATGCAGGACAAAATGTCCCAACTCCAAGTTTGGTAATTTTCTTGTTCTGACTTAAAGTGAGGGATTACACACTCCTCCGAAGGTTGATCTTTAAGCTCGTAAAATACTTTCAAACTCTAAAAATAACTAAGTGGCACTTCAAAGCCCCTGAAATCAGCCTGCGGCTCCATTTGTGGGAATACTTTCATCAAATAAAACAAGAAATAAATTCAAGGAGATCCCTCTCAAAACAATATTCCTTTTCTCGTTGGAGTGTCTCGTCGAAATTACCTATTTCTACTGCAAATATCCTTTGCCAAATCTCATTTCAACTAGTTGCACCCAAGTCCTTTTACTTTTTTTAAGGTAAAAAATAAGATTGTGATCTTGAATAAATATTGATAAATTCAGCTGCAAGTTGAAGCATGATATGTTTACAACAGCAGCCAGATTGAGGTTTTGGATAATTGTTAACAAAGTAAACGCGTCACGTCTTTTAGTCTTTTGACTACTTTAATATAAAAAAAACTACAATGTTTCTGTAACATTAACAGAGGAGGTTGAAGAAGGTGTCCTAACTTACCAATCTCTGAATGTATCCATCTGCAGTCCTGCTGCCAAGGCTTGTCTTAAAACACACACACACACACACACACAGGGTAGGGGCAAGGAGTGACAGCTGGCTAATGTAGACACCTGCCAACATCTAATAATTACGCAAACTGTCCCCAGCACACATCTCTCCTTCTCCCTCTTTCTCATACACACACACACACAGATCTACAGGCAATATACATGACCCCCATTTCAGCTCCTATTGTTGTCGGATCCTCACCCATCTACTCTGCTGTTGTTGTCAATTATGACTCCTGACTCACACACACACAAACACACACACACACACACACACACATCTGCCCTGCTTCATGGTCACTTAAATACACACACACACACACACACACACACACACACACACACACACACACACACACACACACAGACACCCTTCGGGGCTGCTGTTTACCTGCCAGGATTATTTACAAAATAAATTACCCAAACAGAACAGTGGGACATAAGGAACTTGCGTGTGTGTGTTTGTGCATGTGTGTTGGGACGTTAACGGGCAGTCAGACACAGAAAATATATCATGGGTGATGGAAAATGTCCCTGCATGATCCTCTTCTAGTAATAATATGGTGTTTATGGTCTATGGTTGTAATTCATGCAGACTTTCTTTAATTTAAATATTCATGAGCCTCCTACTGTGGCACTGAGTTAAGGAGGGGGGGCGGAGTTAAGTCTTGATCTGAAGACGCACGATGGCAGATCGTCTCCCTTTCAGACGTGGAGTGTGTCTGTGTGTTTTCATTGAGGTTGCAGTTTAAAGACACTTCACAATCCTCTCATGGAACACAATGATATTTAGTGCACAGTATTGCTCACTTTTCATCATCCCAGACACATTATGGTCTCTTGAATTCAATCAGATGGGAGAAGAAGAAAGTCATTTTAGTGAGTTGGAGCTTTGTCCACACCTGCATGGCAGAGTTTGGTATTTACAATACTGTAAACACATATTAAAGATGTATGTTGTTGTTTGGGGCCCCATGTACAGACCACAATGCTGTATGTCCAAAAATTATATAATATATATATAATAATATAAAGCTGAGTCGATCAACAGAAAGATAATTGGCATGAATTTTGATAATAGATTCATTGTTATTTTTCTTTTCTTTTTAAAAATACTTTATTGCAATGTTTCATCTTCCAGAGAAATATTTACTTCAAAGTCCATTGCACATGTTTATATCTTTTATAAAGGTTGCATTGATAAATAACAGAAAATAACTAAGAGACACAAACCAACCAAACCAAACCAAAGTAAGCCAACAAACAAAATTAATTATTTTAATGTAGAAAATGTATTATTTTTAGCTTTTAGTCTGAAGATGTCACCTTGGGCTTTGAGAAATTATATGACCTTTTTTAAAACCAAATTAATGTATTATTGGAGAAAATCAACAGCCAGATAATCCATAATAGAAATAATAATTTATTATTGCAGCCTTTAACCGAGATTATGTAACTCTTGCTGACCACTGTGGTTACAGGTGATATGTACAATAATAATGGTAAATGCTTAAACGTAGTGACACATAGTGTAAGAGTGATAAAGTCAGACTTAGTAATGTCACTTACACTTTAGATAATATAACTAATAGCTAAAATAAATGCATTATAACACCCCAAATGCAGTTTTAAACAAATAAAAGTTTTTATTAATTTGTCGACAACTGTAACTCTTCCTGTAAACACCCCGGAGTCCCCGAATGAATGAATAATGAATGACAATACTTTTAAATATATATATATTTAAAAGTTATATATATAGGGGGCAGGGGCAGGGATCTCAATTGAAGGCGGGAGTGGGGGTGGGGCTGGAGGTGCAGGTGGACAGATAGTGTGCGACAGAGCGAGAAATTAATTAATTGATAGATTCTGATCTACACGAAAGAATGGGGAAGTGTGGATGGAGAGATTACGCAAAGGAAAGGAGGAGAGGGAGGATACTTCCCCCTTAGTGCACACACATATCTACAACACACACACACACACACAAGACACATGAAGACACAAGCTATTCCCAGTTTGTCCCATCCAGTTGGCTGTGTGACCTAAATTCACCTAGATTTATTATTAATTACATATCTCACATTTACTACTCCACACACACACACACACACACACACACACACACACATACACATATATATATGCACACATGACTAAAGCCTGGAGCAAAGAGGTGGAGTGAGCAATCTATAGATGATTTTATCAAGATCAAACCACTGATGTCCTTTACATCAGGCCTCATGAATTCCTGAATATGTAACAGATCTGTCATTTTAATAAAACACCACTCAGTTAAACATGTCTGTGTGTGTGTGTGTGTGTGTAACCCTTATATACTACTTATTTGGAAAAGAAAATGTGTTTTGAAAGTTAAGGTTTCCTTAACCTTAACAAAAGTGTAACAAAAATGTTATAGCCTAAACCAGGGGTCGGCAACCCGCGGCTCCGGAGTATATCATCCTTATACTGCGGCTCCGCGTGGCTTGGGAAAATAAATTATAATAATTTAAGTATTTAATTGAAGTGTATTTTATTTGTGTTAGTTCTTTTTTTAAATTGTTGTTCTTAATTGGAAGATTATTGTGATCTTGAAATATTAAAATAAAATTATATTTTATTATTTTTCGTCGCTCAAAGTAAGCGCCACACTCGCGGAAGCCGGTATACCCGCCAAAACGCCGTGCATTTATCAAGACTTTCATCCATCCAAAAAATATATATATATACAGTGTTATCTTCATTTTAGATGTCAAAAAGTATTTGCAGCTCCCGGTGTTTTCTTTTCCGTGGAAACCGGGTCCAAATGGCTCTTTAAGTGTTAAAGGTTGACAACCCCTGTCCAAAACCGAGTCAGCCGAGATTATACTGATGACACCACTATGACACCACAGGATTATTTTCTTGGACTTTAGAAAGCTAATTTAAATGCCTGTAGGATAGGGATAGGTATCGAGAACTGGTACTAAATTGGTACCGGTTCCTTCGGTCAGTACTGAAATTTCAATAAGCTCCTGGACAAACGGTGCTTCCATCGATATTTACATAGCATTAATTCATTTAGAGCTAGCAAAGTTCTAATTGTCCCCTAATGATGACAAAGCTGCTGTAGCCAGTAGCTAGCATAGCAAAAATCGCTAACTGCTAGGTACCCTTAGTTGTAGTGTGAGCTGTCCTGACAACCAGAGATAACTCATTTAGTATTGCTTATGTTAATATTTTCAAATGAAGGGAGATGACCACAGCCCCTGACACCACCCCCCAAAACATCCTCATACCTGCTTGGTATGAAGTTAAGAAGAAAAACATAATCGGTCAGCTTGATATGTGTCAAAAGTAGCTATAACCAGTGATGGGTGGTAGTCCCACACAGGACCACTACAGTCACACTGTCCTAAAGACCCAGGCAGTGTATGAGTCTCAGAGTGATCCTGTGGTGGCTGAGGAGACAGGAGAAGTTCTTGCAGAATTTGGTGTAAGAGACAAAGTTGTAGCCATAAAAGTAGACAATGCTACAAATATGGACGTGGCTCATATACAGGAAACTCAAGAAACTGAAATTATTTCTGCAAAAACAACAATAATAAAATAAGTGTTGAATCTTTTCATATCTTTTCATGTCATATCATGTTCATGTCATGACATATTCATGTCAACAAATTATGGACACTAGTATCAATAAGAGCATCAAAAAGTATCAGTATCGATAAGCAGTATCGGTATCAATAAAATCCTAATGATCCCTACTGTAGGATACAGTTAGATAAAGCATATCCTGATTTTATCTGGCTTGTATTTTTTTATTTTTTATTTTGTTCACTCATTATTATATATTGTTTAATTTTGCCCTACATGTTGTTAATTATGTTTATTCTTTAATGTGATTTCTTTCTTTATGTTAAGCACTATGTACTTGTTTTGATTGGTGCTCTATAAATACATTTTATTACTATATTATTATAGCCAATAGTTCTCAGTTAGTTAATCAATCTGTGGAGTGAAGTGGAGCACAAACAAAGTGAATCTTGTAGATTCATATGGTTCAGAGTAAACATTGGTTACATGGAGTTACAAGATTCATTTTGCGTCAAGCTTATTGCCTCTATACAGACTTTTAACAGTTGTGGTAAAGTGGATTACGGGACAGAGAGAAGATTTTCCCTAAAATGCCCCTTAAAAATGAATAAAAAGTACTGAAACTGAATTTGAAGTTCTGTTTTCTATTTTCTGATTTATGTTCTTTTGGAAAAGAACCCTTCATATAATACTATCAATGAACATTTTGTTTGACCAGACACTAGAATCTGTTATTTTCCCATCGATTTGTTGTCGATGACCTGTCCTTTTCAGTTCTTTAATTTCTTCTTTTTATTCTGCAGTTGCAATGCGTCATTGGCCAAATATGGGATTTCAACATATTCAGTCTACAGAAAGTCAAGTATGTTTCTGGTGAAGTGACACACTTGATTGTTTCCTGCTTTATGGTGGTGTCACCCTTCTGACACACACACACACACACACACACACACACACACACACACACACACACACAGAGGAATGTGTGTTAAGCTACCTTTGTGTCCATGTCTAACTAGACTGGGAGTCCCTGTGGAAGAGAGGAGATGAATAACTCAATAAACATGAGGAGGTTTCTGACCCTGGAACAAAGCACATCAGCTGACTTGTCGTCGTCTCCTTCCTCTCTTTCTTTGCTTTTTTTCTGTTTGTGTCTACTCCTCCTGCAATACCTACTTTTCTACCGTTCTTTTGTGTGTGCAGCTTTCTGGCTCTACACCAGTGAAGCTGCTCTAGGCTAAACTTAAACATGAAAACTCCCCTGTCCTATCAGCTGCAACCATAAAATAAAGGCTGTAATAGAGAGAGAAGCCCCAGATAATGTTTTGGTAATGGGTGTGATCACTGCCAGAGATTTGTTTTGCCACACTAGTGGCATGGCTCTGAGGGTTGGTCTGTCCAAGATGGCCCTCCACTTTGGTCCAGACTGAATGTTTCAACAAATACTGTCATGACACTCATGTTTCCCTCAGGATGAAGCCTCTGATCCTTTGATCTTCCCTGTGGCACCATCATGAGGTTCACTTTTGTGTTTTTTTTATGCAATGTTTCAGCAACTATTAATTCAATTTCAATTTATTTATACAGCGCCATATCATAACAAAGTTATCTCAAGGCACTTTTTCGTATAGTGCAGGTCAAGATCAACTCTTATATTTACAAAGGCCCAACACTCCCACCATGAGCAGCACTAGACGACAATGGCAAAGAAAAAAACTCCCTTTTAACAGGTAGAAACCTCGAGCAGAACCAGGATCTAGGTGGACCGTTATCTCGACCACAACATTCATGTTGCTCTCAGGATGAATTATACTAACATTGTCATCATCAGGTCAACATTTTAAAGTGTCCAACACTTTGTTTTATGACAAAATATCTGAAAAACTGAAGACATTCCCATCAGCATCAGCTATACTCTATGTTAATTAGCAAACGTTAGCATGCTTCAATGCTAAACAATGATGGTGAAAATGGTAAATATTAAACCCTCTGGTCCCATAGCACAACCTAGTGCCTTTCACATACAAATCAGCTCTTATTAGTGTGACGTTGTTTAGTCACCTCTGGATTACCCCCTCCTCCAACCACCCACACCCACACACACCTCTGCAGACACAAAGCCAGTATCATGTGTTTTTTTCTGATTTGCCTCTCTCCACACGACAAATGAAGCGGCTGCATAGGAGCGCAAAAATCACTCATTAGAGATGGTATGTTCCTGGATAAACAGCAGCTCCCACGCTGGGTGGCTTCCTTGCCTGGCTGGGGTCTTTTAGATTTAGCTGAGGGGTGACTGGAACCAGCTGTGAAAGGCCACAGTGTAACAGAGCGCTTAGGGCGGTGTATACAAGACCCACGGCCATAGACCTATCACTGCCTTCAGTGAGGAGCGAGTAGAGACAGAAAGTCATACAATAATTTTACTATTAATGAATTCAAGTGACAATAACACTAAAGTATAAACATGAAACACATCCTATTAGAGATGGTTTAAATTGACGTACCCCCTTACCAGACAGTGACTGATTAATGTAATCTAATGATATTAACACAGTATGGATTAAAACATGAAATCAACAGATTTTTAGAGATGAACTCAGAATGATGCTGTCCAACCTTGGCCCTGCTAACAGACCTAACCCTTGCTTGTGGTGTGGTTTTGCTTTACTGTAATGTCAATCAATACATAACATGATCATATATCTGCGATGGGCCCAGTTAACCAACGCCATTAAAACACAGCTGACCAGTGAGATCAGTGAGACTTACTCTCTGTTTCTCCATCTTCTCTTTCATTTGCTTTTTTTGCTTTTACTCCAAGAAAGAACATGGTTGAGAGAGGAAATGCCTCAGAAATGCGTACGCAGAGCGATAATTATTTGCTGAGACTGAGAAAAGGTACTACAATAAGCATAAATCATAATATGTTGCAACTAACTTTCTGTTGTGTGAATGAGATTAAGTCTTTTGTACAAATTTAATCTACCAAGTAAACAAAAAATATGATCTTTTTATTCAAGTGAAATCAGCTGGTATACAGAATATAAAGGAACATAATGATTTGTAGGTTATCAATAAAATCTTTCAGTGTAGCAATCATTACGAAGTAAAGTATTCCCTCTTTTTTAGCTCTGTTTTTGGTCTCTACCAGTTCCATTAGCTGCTAAATGCTCCACTATGTTCACCAACTGTTTGGTGCTGAGTAGGTTGTGTTCAGTGGGTTTATCAAGGCTTTTGGCCTGAAAGCTCAATGCGCTGAAACTTTAGGATACACATGACAAAACAAAAGCAAATGAAGAAACAATTTAAGTAATGGCACATAATATCTGAATTGTGCAATCAGTGTTAAAACTAAAATACTTACATTAATGGTTAATTTCCATGAAGTGAAATAAATGGTTTTGTTACTTATTTCCTTCTGCAACAATTTGATTGTGTTTTCTGTATTTGCAGCGATTTTTCTGAATGCTGAATGCAATGTTTTGCCAAATGAATGTTTTCTTTATTTATTTTTGTTTATTGGTATCTCTGTATTTTTTTAATTCTGTATCAGCGTCTCTTTGCACTTCATCCAAAAAGCCACAACTCTGTCTCCAAGTTACAGCACTCCCAGGTGGGAGATTGCATTTCTCCATCCTCTCCACTGAAAGAGCCTCTCTCTTCATCCCTCGTTCTCTTTCATCCCTTCACCCTCCCACTCCTCACCTCACCTTGAGAGAACAGGAAGGAAGGTTTAAATTAAAAGATTTGATGCTTATCGTATTATTCACTCAGTCTGTGAAAATGTCAATTTGCATTGTGTGTAAGTACATGTGTGCTGTCGGTCTCTCTGCCTGTCTCCCAACGCCTTCCGTCTTTCCCCCATCACCATGGTAACCCCCTGACTCCAGCAGAACACAGCAATATTTCTTTCCCCATCCCCCACACTGCCCCGCCTTCTTTTCTCCCATCCCCCACTCTGTCCCTCCATACCTCTCCCTCGCATTCTCTCCAGTGCCACTCCCTGCATCTCCTCGATTCACCTCTCCCTTTCTTCCTCTTACTCACACACACACACACACACACACACACACACACACACACACTTTCTCTTGCTATTGTCTCCAGGGTTTGACTCATCTGGTCTGCAGTGTGCCAAAGCAGCTGTCTGTTTTTTGGGGAAACTGCAGCTTTGTCCACAGATACAAGCAGACAGATGGCCAGCTTTGGAAGAAGTTATATATTAGGGGGATATTAGGGGATTACTGCAGGTATGAAGAGATCCATAAAAACAAAAATAGAAACAGAAAGAGGGAAAAGTATACATGTGCATAGCAATTAAGATTCTCATAGTTTTGTATTGTGACACACATTTATATTTTATTTTTATGAATTAATTAGTATGGTGACATCTGGACAGCTGATCCACAAATAAGTTGACTAAGGTTAATTTATTTCCAGTAAAATAATGTACATTTAAAATGTATTTTAAATGTTAGAAGTTAACAAACAAATGCATACATTTGAGAATTTTGACATAATGGAAATGCAGGAAGATTTCACTGAATGTGAACATGTAAAGAAAAATATATATAACACAATATTTACCCAATCTTTATCTAACTAGCTGCCACTGTTGAATGTCACTGGTGGTTCAAATTAACTATGTTAGGTTTTAGGTCTTTAAAATGTCATAAAATGGTCAAAACAATTCCAGAAAACACCTATGATGTTCATCTACAAATGTGTTGTACATGTCATCTACAAATCTTTCTAAATTAAGTAAGTCAAACAAAAGCAAACATTTCTTAAATTTGAGAGGCTGGAACCAGAGAAGGTTTGATATGTTTATGACTGAAAAGATGGTCTAAATAATTGCTGATGAGTTTTTATGTCAATTAGCTAATTGATGCTACTAGATGTGCAAGTCTTGCCTTTTGAGACTTTTATTGGAAAATTACCCAGTTATGACAAATAATGATCACATTAATTGTAGATGACACATGATTGGGGTATTTCACAAAGATATGGATCGAAATGTGTTCCATCGATTGCAACTTGTTAGTCTTGTTAATCTTCAGATACAGATTTATGTATCATGTATGTCTTATGTATCAGTCAGCTGCTGGTCACTGTACTTTGTGTTACGGTCAGACATACTGTGTGATGATATTGTTAGTCACATATTTGGCTGATAACGTGTCCTCTGTGTTTGCAGTTGCTTCATGAATGGACTCTTGTCATGGTTCAACCACAGCAGCCAGATAAAGACACACAAGTCATATATTTGCAGGAAGAAGTGTGTTTGTGTGTGTGTGTGTGTGTGTGTGTGTGTGTGTGTGTTTGCATGTGGATGTACATGTTAAAGCCACTGAAGTTAGATAAGCTGTTTCTGAGGAGATTAAAACCCCAAACACAGAGGAGGGAGAAGATATAAGAAGAAGAAGAGCTGAGAGAAAAACAAGAAGAAGAAGAAGAAGAAAAGGGGGGGGATAATGTAAGGGGCATATATATGCATGTATATTTATGAAAATGCATATTGATGTACACGTTAGTATAAATGCTTGTTAACATGAAGGTAAGTTGGGTACATATCTGGGTAGATATGGGGGAAGTTTTATTTTCTGGTGTTTTTGTTTTGTGTTTTTTTTGTTAACATAATTGAATAAACCAGGGTGAAGACTAACAAGGAAGAGAGAGAAGGAAAGAAGAAAACAAAGATTACAGGAAAAAAAGTAAGGGGCATTCCTCTCATTTCTCAACATAATTGCCTCATTCTGTCGAAGGGAAATGGAAAAACAAGGAGGGAAGACAAGGAAAGGTCAAAAGAAAGGAAAGATGGATCAGAGGGAAGGCAGCGGGGGGTGAGAGAGATGGATATAGATGGATGAGAAAAAGCACAATGAGAAACATAGAATAAGCCGGAATCAGAGATAGAGAGGAAGTGAGAAAGAGCAAAAGTCAGACTAATCAAATTTTCTTGGCCTGGACTTCCCTCTGACCTACTGTCCTGCAGCTCAGACCTTTTAGTCTGGTTCCAAACTGCATCTTCAACCTTTCTTCCGGGACTTTTATTGACTTCATAGACCTGCCAGGGCAAGAGAAATTAATGTTGTCCTTTGTCTGTCTGTCTGGTTTTGAGATGACTTCCAGGGTTGCTTTAAACATTTTCTATTTTCAAAACAATAATTGCTTTATGTTTTTGGTGGAAAAAGTTACATTTACACACAACTACATTTTTTGAAGTGAAGGTTGAGTTTTACCATACTCATGCCCCCTAAAAATTCTGTCAAAAATGACAAGTATATAAATGGTTTATAGTGTTGCTGCAGTGTTTGGATCAGAACTGTAATATGGTAGAGATTCAAATGCATAGACACTGAAACCCATACGTACAAGTACTTTTTTCCCTTCAGTTTAGCCTAACTGTCACTAAACTTTCTAGCTTGGGAGGCATGACCAGACATGACAGGTCTGCCAACCTTTGGATTTCTCCTGATGTGATGATTTTGGGTTCTAGAACCAGAGATAACTCTATAAATGAAGAGTTTGGAGGATGATGCCTCCTTTGAGCCTTTTCAACACTAATAACACAAGAGTGAAACTGTGAGGAATGGATTCAACCGTGTGTTTGTATGCTCTAATGTAAACTGCAAATGTTAGCAAGTCTGGTAAAATAGTTTACTACCGACAGTAGTGATGCTAACATAGTAATATTTCTTCCAAAGCTAAGAAGCATATGTTTACTTGCTAACTACATTGTTTTGTGGGGTTACAGGTTATGTTAGAAAGAGTAGTGTTCAGGACTAACATATGCTTTGTATCGCCAGTTTATCCTAACTTTCCTTCCACCTGCTCATCCTCCTCTACCTCTCTAATCATTTTCCAAGCCCAGACTTTCTTTTCATCTCTCTCTCTTCCCCATCCTTTCCTTCATTCTGCTTCTCCGGTTCTTTTTGGAGTCATTCTCTTCTGGGCTAAATCTCTCCTCCTCCCCTGTGATAGACCCCCAAATTTTGCTTTTTCAGCCCGCCTGTCACTCACTAATATCTCCTTCATTCTCTCCTCTGCTTATCAACTTTCCTTCTCATCTTCTCCTTTAGTCTCTCCTCCTCCTCCTCTCAGGTTCTGGCCAAATTTGAGGCAATCCACTGCCAAAGCAATGACTGTAAGAAACCCCACTATGCAAACAACAGAAGGGGAAGACAGATATGTGTGTGTGTGTGTGTGTGTGTGTGTGTGTGCATGTGTGTGGTTTAAATGATGTTGCCACTAGTGAAAAGAGGAATTCAAGAATAAACAAACAAACAGAAATCCGGTGAAAAGTATAAAAGGGACAGATGCACCAGAGAATAAAAGAGACAAAGTGAAATCAATCCTCTTTGTAGGTTTTTTTGCTTTTCTACAAAGGACCTTGTGTATCAATTTTAATTAGTTTTACAGAAAAAAAACAATGATGGACTAATTAAGAAAATCAGTTTATGAAATTGATGGTGAAAATAGGTGTTAGTTGCAGCCCTACATCAAAGAGCTGACAGGTGAGGAAGTCCAAGTCACTGCCCTGTGGCACTCCTCTCTTGCAATCTGAACTCCCTAACACAAAAAAACACCACTCACACTCTCAAAACAACATAAATCTCCTGACCAGGAAATTAAAGGATAGTGTAAGTCAGTATGAATTGGAGATGAGCAAGAGAAACCAGGAAGCACACGCTGCTGTTTTTATTTGCAATATGAGGATGAAAAAGCAAGAAATCATATCTGACAGACGTCAGCCCTGAGAGTTTTAGCATGAAAGAAAGCAAAGCTACAAACCAGTCATTAATAATTGATGGTTATAATGTTGTATAGTGCAGCATTTCATTCAATATTAATAAAAACATCCAGCTGCAGATGACATGTCAGATATTAGAAAGCTGAATCAAGTCAGTCAGACACTCCCAAAAGGCTGATTTAACCCACACACAGCCTGATTATCTATAAATGGAAAATCATGAATGGTCACTTCATGTTTCATATGTTTTTAGGTCAAAATGTGCAGACAGTGAAAGCAGATAGAAGGGGAAGTTTGCACACACACACACACACACACACACAAATATATATATATATATATATATATAGCACAGCACAGTTGTTCATACCTGCCATTGTATTATGTAAGAAGTCATCGCACCCTCCGGTCCACATCTAGTGGGCAGCCCACTGACACACACACACACACACACACACACACGCACACAGACATTCATGCATGGAAACCCAGACACAAGCAGCATAGTGGCATGCTATTGTTTTCCCCTCACCTCTGCAGCAGGTGTTGCGTCTCTCTCTCTCTCCGTCTCTGCTCTTCTTTTATCACTTTCCTTCTTATCTCTCTCTTGTCTCTCTTCTTCTTCTGTGTCCTTATTTTGTCTTTCCTGTCCACACTGAGTCGTGCCTTTCTTGTGTCTTTTTTTTTGCAGTAAGGCTGCAGTGGAACATAAAACACACCCTTCTGAGCTCTGCCTCTCCTCCCTCCCTCCTTCCCTCTGTGCTGCTCTTTGATTGGTCGCTTCACAGAGATGACATCAGCCTCTTTCATTGCAACCTCTCTCTCTCTCTGTATTCCCCTGGTACCTCCTGCCCCTCCTTTCTTCTTTATCCCACCTGTCCAGTAAGGTGACTGGTTTCCAGTACTTATAATAAATAGTATTATTATTTTGTGTTCACTAATAACTAAAATGGATTATTGGAAATAATGGAAATATTGTTGATGTTTGATTAAACCGTATTGTTGGATGCAATTCAAGTTTAGTGAGAGGCTGTTGCACCTTCTAAATCATGATCTTCATACAGTGATTTTCTTGCTAAACCGAAATTAATTCATGATTTATCCGATAAAACACAGCAAAATTTCATAGTGTCCTTGCAACATTTGCATCTTATGATGTTATGTCATGTACTTTAGCCATCAAGATAAAAATTGTTAAGAAGACTCCAAAACAGCAACACTCCAGCAACAGTTTATATGATGTTATATTTTCATGTGTCTTAAACCACAGATACTGAATTCAAATGAACTGAATTGTGGTAAAAAAAGGAAGTGTGAACTCCATGTTACAGACTGTTTCAGTACAGCAGCAGCAGCAGCCCACATCTTCCTACACATCATAGTTTTTTCCGCTTGGCTCCTCCTCCTCCTCCTTTCCTTCACTAAAATGGAAATTCTGTTCTCTCGTACCTAGACCATAAAGGCCAGTGACATTTTGATATCTGCCAAACAGAGCAGGAAGGCAAATCACCCCCACTCTTTGTGTGTGTGTGTGAGAGAGAGAGAGAGAGAGAGAAATACAAAAACAAGACGTGTGAGAGAGGACAGATGGACAAGGAGAGGGGTTTTCTTTGGCAAGAAGGTACATACATTTGGAGAACTGTAACAGTGACCTGTTTGTGTGTGTGTGTTTGTATGTCTGATTATTGTTTTCCTTCTCCTTTATTATAATAACACAAACCAGCAGTCAACAATCAATAGAACAGAAAACCTGCTCTATGAGCACATTTAGCTATAAAAATAACTAGCTTTGTAAATACCCCCAAAATAGTTGTTTAAATATTTTATATAGTGGTGAACTGACAAATACATTACAAGAGATGCCACTAGCATGACTGAAAATAAATAGTGAAAATGGTTTCAGGAAAATACCAACAACAATGGCCTCTAGACAAAACCAGGTTATTTCCATGTCTGCATTGACCTCTCTTCCAATTTCATCTTATGATCTCCTTCTGTTCAGCAAATTGAGTTTCCTCTCAAGCAGACAGCAGTTCCATTATCTCCCCCACCTCCTCCTCACTCTCCCCTTCCCATACCATCCATCTGCCTCCACCTTTTCCTCCATCTTTATGTTGTCCCTCACTTAAGGCTTAATTCACCTAACCTGTGGGGGGGGGGGATCAGCAGATTTCCATCTGCTGATCAATACAGCAGATGGAAATCTTTCTCTCATGTCTGGAATTGTCTGGCACATGTCATCACACACACACACACGTACCTACACACACACACACACACACACATTCTGTCCATATGGATACAGTTTACCGTAAGTGTGACTCAGCCTCTCTGACTGGAATACATACCAAGAAACTGCAGAAAGAAAACACACACACACGACTTATAGTGTAATAGAAGTTGACCTGTCATCTCCATCATCTTAAGTGTGAGGGTGGAGACAGAGAGAGCAAGAGAGAGAGGACAAAGAGTTAAAAAAAGAGAGGAGAGAGAGAAAGCAGCACTGACAGAGAAGAAACAAAGATGTTTGATTAAGGGTTAACACTTTTATTTAATTACACATCAATAAATCCTGTAAGGCAATTAGTTCCATTACCTTTATGAATTTTGTGCTCGCTGCTGCCTTTATTCTTCTTGTAGAACACACCCTACTGCACACACTTTGTTGTACTTGTATTAATCTCCTAATGCCTAACCTGAATCCTGACTAACAGCACCTTATTCAAATTCACCTCCTTACGCTGAACATAGATAAACTTTTTAACCGTAAATCAATCTAAAGTTTACCCCTGATCTAATACTGTATAAAGAACCTTAAACGTTATGCTAATTTAAAATCAATCCTCAATCAGCTCTATCAACCATAAACTTGAGCATCAGAAGCAGGAAACAGGGGGGAAGGAGATGGGCTACAGCAGAACAAACCGGATCTCACTCCAGTTAGCTAAGAATGGGAAACTGAGCTTACAATTCAAACTCACTGACAGGTGCATATTGTGTTTCACTTGGAAATATGTCCCATTATGGAATGCTTCTGCTTCACTGTAACTTTAAGTTTTAATGTCTTAACAGTAATTTATCTTTAAAAGACATGTTAGAGGGAGCCAGCATCTAGTGGCCACTGGTGGTACTGCATCCTAATCGGCATCCTTTGAGTCATGGGTGCATGAAAGCTGCACAGAAAAACCCTCTTCAGATCATGTGTGTAATGGAGAGACATGACAGGAAGGAGGAAGCAAGGTCTCTCCTAATGTAGCTCAACCGCCTCCCCTGCTGGAGCCCTCTCGTAACTACTCCTATGCTTACTACTGCTGGTGACATTATGGACATGCTGCAAAACATAAGCACACACAGAAATACTGAACTCCAACTGTTACACCTGACAGTAAACATTATAACCATAAAATATGACATAACCTGAAAATCAGATATCAGAATATAAAAAATACTAAATATGCAGCCATTAAATGTTACTCTACTAACTAAACTCAAGAAAAGTTATGAGCTGTTTAGAAATACTTTTATCAGGACATATTGACACTGTTTCCTGTAATCAGCAGGCATCCCAGTGCCAGACGTCCCAGCCAAAGCTAGCTGCTGTAATTGCTGGAGGTGTGTGGCCCGGGGCTCTGGCACTCTGGTCCCGCTGTCCCTAGTTAGTGTGAGCTGCGGTGGATGTTGAAGTTGAAAGGTTGGGGGCACTGCCGGTGTGGAAAGCTGGGGGCTTGGAGCGTGGAATAAGTCATCATCCGATGTGGAGAGGGACACGAAGTCCATGCCACCGTTGAGGTGAGTGGGCCGTAGCGTTGTGACGATGATGCGTGGGACGCTTGCTGAGTGCGTATGGCGCAGGAAGCAAGAGCGAAATGAGGGGATGGTTAAGGATGGTATTTATGCGGAATGGTGTAGTGTCGTGGTTTAACGTAATTGGGTGTGGTCCTGCTTTCGAAATTCTGCTAAATAGCGACAATTAATGTAAGAGTTTTATGGTATGATTCCACTTGTTACCATTGAATTTACTAAGTATTGGGGAAGGTTATTGGCTAAAGG
>JAVQJL010081093.1:0-21343 GCA_036024295.1 Nannoperca obscura | reverse complement strand
TCTTGACTCTATTTTCTATTCATTTCACAACGTATGGTGGTGAATAAGTGTGACTTTTCATGGAAAACACAAAATTGTTTGGGTGACCCCAAACTTTTGAACGGTAGTGTATATAAATGTATAGTTGAATTAAGTTAAAGCTTTATTGGTTCTATGTGAGTACTTTGGACACCCCTGGAACTCGGTTTAGTTTAAGCTGTCTGGATATGTGTATGACAACCTTTTAAAGGTCAAAGTAAAAGTAGAAATAATCTAAACGTATAAAGAGTGTTCCTTTTCTTAAGATGTTTTTTATAAACTAAGGTCTATAGCACATGCTACAAACTTCTATTCAGACAAAGAGGATGGATCTCGTATTGGCATTTTATTACAATTAACATGAGTCATCAAGTGCTAAAGTTCCCTGCGTCTTTCAAATTGTTGATCCATTTTACTCTTGCACACCTGGTCTAAACCAATCAGCATCAAGTCCTTAACTGGATCAGGTGTGAAAGAGATCTGGATTACAGGATAGGAGGTTTGGAAGTTTGGCAAAGCTTACAATAAAGGAAGCAACAGCTGTCTTATGTCAATAAAAACGGACCTGTCCTCTTTCTTCTGAAGATTATAATGGTGTAAATGACATAACATACCATAACATTAAAACGTGTGAAAGGGTGACTATGCGCTTATAAAGTATACACTATTATTTTAGGCCAGTTTTTGTAATTTTAATGCATTAAAAAGATATTAACAACCAGGGGGTGGAGACAGGAGCAGCTAAAACAGGGTGTCAGAAAGTTGAGGCAAAGAAGGTCGTTCTATCAGGAACCTAACTGTAATAGATAATGAAAAGTTAAAAAGTCACCGGAGGAAGAGCAGCTAGGTTTCTAAAACTGTGTTAACTATTGCTATCTGTGGAAACTGCTTATATTACCCACTTAACTTAAGTGAACCCAGTCAGGAGAGAACACCCCTACAATTAGCCTCCATTTAACAAATTACAGCCTTGTCTCTTTGTACCAATATATTAATTTGAGTCTCCGTGCCGACGCAGGGATTTGTTTGAAACGCAAGTGTTTGTGAAAAGACAGCAAGCCACCAAGTACCACAAGACACATGCAACCTAACTGAAGTCATTAATAATACAGAATATCTGTCAGGTTGAGGTGGACTGGAAATCTTCAGAGCTGTTCACTAGCTGTTGCATTTCAGATCCCGGTTTTGCCACCTCGCAGCAAGATTTTGCCGTTCAATTCTACCTCCAAGTGCAATAAACCAATTAAGGTGGTCCAATTAAAACCCAATTCCAGCTGAGACCAGCATGCCTTGTGCCTAATTGTTATGTTGTAATTATCTCCAGAGAGAAAGGCTTCAGGGATACACTTATCTGGGTTTATACACGCACATAAACACGCACATATTCCATCATTTATTCTGGGCATATGCTATTACACCTCCAAGGGTATTGATCTGGATAAAAAGTTTTCAGCAAACACTGGCTTTCTTGCAATGTCATGGTGGAAAAGCTGTCACATTGTCAGAGCTGTAACACCATAATTGGCTCTCTCATATACCCCCACATCCTTTTAAGACATGAGAATGTCTGTATACACTGCACACACACACACACACACACACACAAAACCACCTTCAGTCACTATTCTACTGGAAAAAAGGGACCGAGATCTAAAGAAAGGAGATCAAGCTTCATATTTAAACCATTCTCAAAGGGAAGTGACTCTTTATGAGGACAGATGCCTTTAATGGCCGCACTATGTGTTCACACTCAAAGCTGTTGAACGGCAGTGGACAAAGAAATTACATTCTCACCGTTTACATATGTGTTCTACTAAATGATGAGTACTGATTTGGCCGTTTATGTAGCATTGCCTGCACAGTGTCCATGATAATAAATTCCCTCAGGGCCAGCACCACAATATTACTCTCATATCCGCCCGTGACCTCGTGTAAGGGTCAGGTTTGAACGAGCAGGGATAATAATTGAGATAATGCAGGCAAAAGCAAACAACACATGTATCATTCGGCTTAGGTGTGGAGTGATTGTGAAAATGCTTTGTGCTGCAGTATGCACCGCATGATCAGTTATGATTTATTGATTGCCCTCCTTGTAATGCGTAATGCAATTGCTTTTTATTGCTTTACATAGACCAGGGCTAATAAAACATCCTGACAGTCAATGCGATGTGACACATGACAGGTCTGGGAAAGTGCTGTAAGATGAAGAACAAAGCAGTTTGTTAGAGTCCTTGTTTGGACCTTAATGAACACTGATTTTGGTTCTTATACACTGTATATTTATATTTGAATATTACGTTCAAAATTATAGGATTTGAGTAGGTAAACCTACCTCAAGGTACCTTGATTTTAACCAAACTTTGGTTAAATGGCTCATCATCTCTGTCCTGTCTTACTCAAGTCGAACAAGTTGTTGTAACTTGAGTTGGGTACGATAGCTTTAACTGATGCAGAGATGGTGGGGTGTAACTACATCAAAGCTTCCTTTCATATACCATGTAATTGCTTTATCATGTTAGATCGACCTCTAAAGTTATTTCTGAGCAGTAATTACATTTCATTACTATCTTTGTTGAAGCCCAGCCACACTTTGGAGTACTAGCTCCCATCCAACCCATTGTAAGCATTATACGTGTGTGGACCAACACGTCCTCCAAATTAAATGATAAAATACGTCATCTGTCCACGCCCTCTAGAAAGACACGTAGAATCGTTTTCTGATCTGACACTCCTAATGGGAGGAAGACATCATTTGTCTGTGTCTTCCAAAACTTACAAATCTCTGTTGATAATGCTATGGTTAAGGGTTAGTACAAAAAACATGGTGTTGGTTAAATTAGTACTTTGCAAAGATTAGAAGAGCTTTGTTGTCCTGGTTACAGTAATAACCACGAGGTTAAGGTTAAAGGAAACGAACAGCGATCACAATGCTGTCATTCCATCCGGGAGGAAAGCCTCATTTTGTCATTTGTGTAATTAGCAGTGTGAATGTAAGCGCGTGAATTTATTTTCAGAAAAAAATCAGAATATGCATTTTACCTCATCTTGACTCAAAGTGGATCATATATTAGATTTACATTTAGATTCTTCAAGCAATGAGCAACTGTCATAAAATATTTGTTTTCTGTAGTTGTTCTTCTAATGGACCACAAAGTACTGTGGCAGGCTTGACAGGCATGCAACTTCATATGATGCCACTGTGGTCAGTGATGTTTATTATGAACACACTATGTAGAATTGTAGAGAGAATAAAAGGAGAGGTTTGTTGGTTTTTGCTTGCAGATTATCCCTCTGATTGTTCTCTTTATTTCTTAAAAAATGCTAATGAGTCTGTGCCTGGGTGCATGAAAGATCAAGAGGTGGAGAAGGTGGATGGGAAACAGGGGAGTGAGGAATTGGTGGGTATAGGATTCCTTTCATTTCTCAGGGAGACGACGCAGGAGGCACACAGCCGTCAGGCTTGGGAAGTTGAGCTTGGGAAAGGCTTGACAGCAGAACCCTGGGCATCTGAGAGGAGTGTATCCTCTGCAACAGCGCCATGGGAGAGACGGCAGAGTGTGAGTACAGATAGAGGAGTGAGAAGTGATGAAAAAGGGAGATGGAAAAGTCTTGGTAGGGGGGCTTAAAAAGAACGGGGGAAGGAGGGAAGGAGGGAGGGATGAAGGGAGAGAGAGGGGACTGTGTTCTGCAGCCATCTGGCCCGTTCACTGATCCAGAACGTTGACACTGCAGCTGAAGAAGAGGAGAGGAAGGGGAGAAGGGGAGCAGAGGAGTCCTCAGTTCTGTGTCTGAAGAGAGAAGTCTGTTTGTATTACTTTAATCTTATTCACAGTGGTACACACACGCGCTCTCTCACACACAAAGACATGTATGGTGCAGTGTAATAATATTAGGTGGCTTTTTTAATCTTATCCAAAGCCGTACATCCAGGGATGTACTTTGCCAGACAGACAAGTGACACTTCCTTCACCAGAATGACAACAAGCTGTACTGTCCTATCAGCTTGCAGAAACATATACAAGAGTCACGAGCAGTGTGGTGAGGCAGAATTGCAAAGATATCTTAACCAGAGTCAATAAAAACTTGCAGAACACGTGAATTAAAATCTCGTGTTGAAAAGGAGCTGCAGTACTTTTAACAGAGCCTTCGTGTGAACATTTTACTCTTTACTTCATATTTTGGCCATTCTAAACCGTAACACCAGTTATTGTTATTTGTTTTTGCCTGGTGACAGGCTTAATATTCATGACTCACATTTTGTGGTAATGGTACATTTGGATTTATCCCCTGCTTGACTTTTTGAAATGAGATAAGACCGGTAATTAGGATTTTGTTTGGTAAGATAGCCTCGGTCGTCCACATCAATCAGCGCTTCGCCAAGGCTGGATTCAGCGTCGGGGCTTGTTAACACACAGGATCGGTAAAAGGTGGCATATCTAGCCTAAACAGATGGCGTGTGTGTGCCTGCATCAATGAACACAAGCACGAGCACATGCAGCTACCACCCCCACCCCACTCAAGGTGTAGTATCCAAAACCAATCTAAGACTATACAGAGCCAAATACAGGAACAGGAAACAGAAACATTCTACAATGTTTACATGGAATTTAACATAAAGATAAACTGAATGAACCCAGCAGGATGTTGACATTACACTGAGATTAATAAACAGAAAGTAACCAGTGAAAAATAATTATTACGGCCGGCTATAAAGAGAGTGCTCAGCTGTGAGCAAAATCATTGTTACAGTTGACCTTTAATTGGATATTCTGGCAGGGCAAACTGTTGAATTAATTCCTTACAGTGCAAAATGATAGGCGGATATGTGGATGGCTGCTAATCTGATTGCACCTGTTTTTTGATCTTGTTTCATGGCTGAGCTCAAAAGCAAAACGTGTGCTACTTACTGACTCTCCCTTCTACCTGGATTTATCCAGCGTGACCAGAGAGATGAAGCCAGTCCCATCTAATTGCCACTATGATTTAAAATCTCAAATCATATCTTGATAAATGTCATGGGAGCACTTAACAGGTGTAATAAATGCACTGTGCTGGTTACTGAGGCTCAAAGAAATCTCAAATAAATGTAATGGGCTGTTTCGAAAGCTTTTAATGCAAATTGAGCTAAGAGGTTACGCCATGCAAAACCCTTACTGAAGGTCTCTTTGATGTTTATTAAGTAAAAAATCTGAAGAGTTGCAAAACATTTAATTGACTATTTTCATTCATTAATAGGCTGCAGCGTCCTTCAACTTTACTAAAAACAGCTCATGTTTTCTGAGTTGCACTTCTTTTTCTTAAAAGGTCTCTGCATCAAACAGTCATTCTCAATGACTAAGTCAGTGTGTTGCGGTCACGTCTGTATTCTCATTAACAGCCTTTGACTTGGTAACAATTCATGAGACCCCAAGGAAAATGTCTCTTTTTTCCTGGAAAAAGCTATTGGGGCTCAGCCAAAAGAGAATCTACCAAAAATGCAAGTAGAACAACTAATAAGCACAAGTTAAAGTCAAAGCAGCAACTGTGATTAAAGATTCTTTTAAGTTTTGTCCCTGTGCTCAGAGAGTACAGTCTTTTATATGGATGAGATGGGAGAAGTCAACACTAATTAAGCTTTTACAATTAGTTTAATGCTGATTAAAATTCAAATATGTACAAAAATTGTGTATTTATGTCAGACTATGGTGCAGTTTGTATGGGAATAAAGGATGAATGTTACTTAGCTGTTACAATTCTTTATGAAGTGTCCTATTTGATGCCACCTCTGTTATTACTACGCAACTCGACCTACACTGCTCATATGCCTTTTCAGTTCTGACATGGTGCTGTACTACACTGTCACTATCACTGCTCTGCTTTTCCTCTCATTTTTGTCTCTTCTGCTCATGCGGGATCAGTCTGTCTTTGTGCATGCAGGCTGGCAGCTCTCAGCCATGTTCACCACCCCTGAAGGAGAAGAAAGCCTGTCCCAAAGTCGCTGAGGCGGATTAGTCCATCCTCTCTCTTTCTTTCTCTCTCTCTTCCTCCCCACTCCCTACTGAAACATTTTGGAGGGGCTAGGGCTGTGGAACAACAGCCAGCTTATAGGGTTGCCAAAAGTTTAGGAATTTTCTTTAGGTGACTGTGGTATTCATAATGCATAAGGAATTTTGAATATTTGTATAGGTTTGGATTATTAATCATTTAAATTTTTTTATAATAAGACAGTTCTTACTGTATCTGAATGAAACACTTAATTGGCTGTGATTGCTGACTTGGCGACATAAGAGTCAACAAATACAGCCATCACATTCTCAAGATGCAAAGCATTAAGGTACTGTGAATTGCTGGTAGATATACAATCTCATCTAGCCCTTAATGGCTATTAATTATTATGATTTTGCCATCAGTAATATGTAATGAAAGCTATATTTCTTAAGGCTATGAATGTATTTACAAAGAAGATGCTACAATATTCATCTAAAATAAAGTGCCCTCATCTATGTGTGAAAACAAGTTGATTACATTGTAAGATATAACCACCAAAGGGGTTAATGCATGTGGGTCTTGTGCTGCTCCACAGTATTACCTATGGACTTGGAAAATGACCTGAACACATGAAACTGACTATCAAAGACACGTGAAACTCCCTGCTCATTATTGATGCTGAGCAAAGGCGGAGGGTAATCACCCAAGGCTGGTCTCAGTGAACACCTAAGTCACAGACATCTGCACGAATCACAGACCCTGAGAGGGATGAAATCAAGTAGAATCTTTAACACCCCTCTTACAGCAGGTGATCAATAACAAATGGCTTTGACACAGCAAGAGTTTCAGTCTGTTTGTTTTCTGGACAATCCTGCTATCACCAAAAATGGCCAAATCAAAAAAGAGGGGGACCTCCTTGTTATTGAACTTTTAGGGAGACCTGCCTTGTCCGGCATCATGGTCATGGGAGCCAGTGGAGAACAGAAACTGACATTGAAGACACAGTCAGAGGGCATGCACTGATTTCTCAGTTTTAGGAAGAAATTGTGCTCCTTTGTGACAGGCTGCCACTGTCGTCCAATTGTCCCAGAGGACAAGTACAGAGGGCTAACCTTTGGAAGAACTTTGCTCTTTAGTCCCAGAGAAGCAGAGGAACTATCACTTCCCTGCTGTCCCAGGAGACATGGGCAGACAGCCAGCAGCAGACCTAATGTTCTCTACCACCTCTGGGGTCGTGGCTCACCGACGAGAAGGGTGGGACTTAGAAAGCTGAACAGATGACAAATTCTTCTAATCACCACAAAGCAGTGTGTCTTCCATGTCATCATCCTTATGGGGTTGGGGAGATAGGTTGAGCAGGTTTCAATGACAATGGCAGAGGCCATCAAGCTGAAGTGACAGAGTTGGTGGACAAAGACTTCCCTAACTGTCTTGGTCATCATTACTGAATGGATGAGGAGGTTTGATTAACTGGTTGAGCATGTACCTAATGTAAATGTCAGTGCACAATTTAAAGGTAAATTATCAAGCCTTTCCTTGTGAAATAAAACTGCAGCAACAATGGAGTGAAAAGATATTTAAAATATACCAAAACTATTTAATTTATTTTGCCAGAAAATGAATATGTTCACTATTGGCTAGGAACTGGTTAGAAAACAACCCAATCTGCCACGATGAGCTAAATGCTTCAGCAGAGTTTGCATGTAGAGTCTCACTAATTACACTTCCTCCATTTACTGGCACAGCAAGATATAGCCAGACTGTGAGTCGTCATCCCCTTTGTATTTTAGATCACAGCCACCACTCGCTTAGCTGCTCCTTGGTCGAGACAGATTAATCAGCATTCAACATCCAACTTCAAACAGGTTCCTTTAGAATCTCATTCATGTCTGGGAAGTGTATGTTGACCATCATTTAGTGCCATGGGTTTCTTTGGTTGTTTTAAGTGTCAAATGAAGCAAACACGAGTGTGATTGTTATGCAGAATACTTTTGCTTGTGAGACTTTTCAAACTTTTAGTCAAAGGCCAAATGAAAGATCACATTGCATTGCAAAGTTTTCAGACTACACAGATGGAGGTCTGCCTTAGCACTGAAATTGCTGGAAGCTTCGGTTGGATTGAGGTCCTCTTAATGCCTTTTTTCATACATTCGTCCAACAGAATAAAGATTGCTTTTCAGTCACCGATTCTGCTGTCGTTTTTTATTTCAGTCAACTCATTCCTTTTTTTTCCCCCTATCAAAGATATGTATGTATGTTACATACATGCTCAAATGTTACAAATGTTAATCTCTGCAAAGAGACATATTACAACACACACACACACACCAGTTGCTGGAAAAATACACTGCTCTATACATCTATTAGCCTAGCCTTATGTCTTTGAGTCTGGCCTTAAGTTAGTGACCAGAATACAAATGTGGGCAGGTAGAGCTTGATATTTTGACCTCAGTTGTCATTATCTCAGCTCTGGTCAGTCGGACATGGTGTGGCATCACCACCAAGTGTATCCATAATTAATGACAGGACCACTATGCAAGAGCACACAGCTCCAATCAGCAGTGTTTTTCAGACAGCCCATTTAATGAAGACACTAAGTCGAGTTGTCTGTGTACATGGCCTCCCAAAGTGGTATTCAGTTATTCCTATGCATGTCCTCAATTTGATTTAATTCACAAGTCTCATTTGAAGAGATGAGTGGTGCCCCGAAACCCATCGCTCCTCTAACACATAATTTGGCTGGCCACCAATCACATAAAATGGTCAGCAAAAAGTTTCATTTTGTCCTTGTGAAGTTAATCAACTCATTGGAGCACCCATAACCCGGGAAGCAGCCCATTCATTCTCTCTGAAAGTTAGATTTTTCTTTTTCTGGCCTCCATGGCAAATAGGCAGAATCGCACATTAGTTTTCTCCCTGGGTGGACTGCCCGTTTTGTTGTGAGCTGGAGCCTGGAGTGATTGAATAGCTCCCAGAGGAAGAGGCAATTTCACAATGCGAGCATCTCACCACCGAGGAAAACCACAGAGCCAGGAAGGTTGGGAGCAAGAAGTGTCAGCGTCAGGGGGGTGACGGGTGCTGTGTGATTGTGTGTTTAGTTATGGTGGTGGTGCCGCTATTCAACTGGGGAAGCCTCAGCCCCTCATTTGAGATTCTCCCAAGGGAGAAATAGGGGTAGGCCTCACACAAAGTTAAAACAGTTTTGTTGCAGGGCTCAGTTTGTAAAAGGGGATGTTATGTATTCCCATGCACCTATCAGAGTTTAGTAACATGTTTGGGGACAGTTTGCATCTGTTGCTAAAATGTGTTCAAACCACACCCTTACAGTCCTTATGAGTATTAAAGTCTTGATAAAAAAACAACTAAGAATGTTTTTTTCTGAATGTTAACTTTGAGATTTGTCATACAGAGAAAGATTTGTTTGACGTTGTCAGGAGCTTTAAATAATGGGTGCGTGTCAGTACAACCCAGCCAGTGAGTATGGATACAGAAACAACACTAAGATGTTAATATGAATCTCTATGTATTTAAATTTCCTGTGTTGGTGGGATGTGGGTTTGCCGCGGCACATTGTTTGGACCTGGATGCTTCCCAATAGAAGGTGTTTCTCTTCCTTTAAAACCTCACTTCACACCTCAACTTTGGCATGACAGGTTTAAAACAGGGCAAAGAGAAATCCCAATTTTAAAGTAGGCTATTGGTAAATTGCACATTACCTCTGATGTTTGCTGGGGTTATGGGTGCATTGCTGAATAAAAGGTAAAATTGAAAGGCAGATTATTTTCCTCCTGACCCCATCTACAACTCTGATACCACTAGACTTCAGAATGTTGAGCGTATTATATGAAATATAACTTTTATTGAAAAGAATAAATGGTGAGCGATGCAAGCAATGTCATCTCCGGCTTCTTTTGAGAGGAATGGAAACATCTTTGCGCTCTGGTTGGTTCCTATGCCCTCTGCTCAGACACCCGTTTCCTTTCACAAATCTACATGTGACATTTTACCAAGTACACAAAATGAAAGTTCCTTTTCATCAAATAGTTAAGAGGTCTCACAATATTAAACACGAATCAGGTTGTAGACAAATGTATATGTGATTAATAAAAAAACTACTTAAGTCTCACAATATTAAACACAGATTGTAAGTTGTAGACAAATGTCTATGTGATTAATAAAAAAAAATTACTACAGTGCCATTATGAATGTGCAGAGCTGGAGCTCACTTCTGCAAGAATTTGAAGCTATCTTTGTGCTTCAGTGGTTCTACCCAGTGTTATGACAGATCTTTAATTCAGTCTAAGTAAACTCCTCAGGGCATGTAATGCCAGCGTGTGTTGCATCCATTTTGAAACAAACTCATTCTGACCTTTTTGTTTGCTAACCTCCGACATTTGTTCTTGCTTCCACTTCACCCCATAGCTCAGTGACAGTTGTGCAGATGTGGGCAGACAGCTCTTTTTGCATTGTAGTTTTTATTCCCCAGAGGTGCAGAAGAAAACACAGCTCCCAACAACACTCATGAGTAAGATTTGGTGTCCTTTTAAATGGCTTGGGTGACACAGTGAAGTACTCTGTGCAGAGCAAGTCAAGTTGCTAAAAAGGAAACAATTTAGGGTGTGGGACTGCACCGGATCCACAGGGCTTAAAATTGAAATAACTTTCAAAGCATAAAAACTTTCTGAAGACAAAATAAATTCCTAGACAGTTTTGCCACTGTCAAGATATTTAGGGGTAAGCTAAAGGGGCAATTAGTAACTTATTACCTTTATAGTCATCTGTTGGTGACTCATGAGAGCACCGACAGAACTGATGGCCTCCTGAGTTATAGTTTCCTATTATGACACGAACATTAAACTCACATTTCCTCAACAGATGTGACTAGGCAACTGCAACAAGTAGGCACGCTAATTAGAGTGGAAACCCAACAAAATGCCTGATCAAGGGATAATATAGTGTATCTCAAAAATATTCCATAATAAAACCGCTTTGCTCTTTGCCGTCTCAGCTTTAAATGTGTTGTGAAACCCCATCATTAAGTTCTCAGAAATGGGTGTAGATATGTGTAGTAGGTTTTGGGGTTACTGATAATATTTTAGATAGGAAGTGATTATTTTGATGCCAAAAGTAAACATTAAGTCATGGTCAATGATCAACAATCCCATCAAACTCCTGCAGATATAATATATGCGGATATTGTCATTTTGTGCTATGCAGCAGTAAAAATCACCACATTTGGGGTGACAAACAGGACTTTTCATTGTATTAAGTCCACAGAGAGATAAGCAAGGGGCCAACACAGGACACCTTATTGCCCTGTGTGTACTTCAATGGCGTGCAAATGTCACCCTCCATGCTTGGGGGGGGGGGGGTTGTTTACAAGGCTCACAGTTCAAATATGAAACTGAAAACTGTTACTGTTCCCTTCATCTCTTTTTACCCCAGTTACCCTGCTGAGAGCAGCAGTAGTTTCAGAGAATGGTTCAATGAAAAGTAAAAGCTCACAACTTCATGCCGCTGCTGCGCTTTAACACTAACTCAGCCTCTGTGGAAATCTGAAAGGCTCAGGCAGAGAATAAAAAGCTGCACCTGAGCTGTTCTGAAAACAGACAATGGTGCAATTGATCCTAACTTTTCCAGATCTGCGCAGAGATTTACATCGAAATAACAAAAAACAGGGAAGTATAAATTTCGGGATTGAATATTTATCAAGTATACACAGTGTCTGTTTGCCTTCCTGACAAAGAATATGAGATAGATGAAGACAAATAAATGTTTAAACAACAGAAATGACAAAGGAAGATATAATACGTGTGTAATCTGAAATTTAATTTTATTCCAAGCAGGGAAAGAAGGTATTTGCAGTAGGTTTTCATTTCAATTTTCGCTTATAAAAGTACAAACTAGTGTTATCCAGACCAGAATCTTTTCCTGCTCAAAGGGAAAGCCTGAAAAGCCTCTTTGAAGTCGCTGACAGCTTAGGAGTAATGAGGCGATTGCTTTTCTCAGTGAAGCACTGCAAATCAAATAATCAGGGGTCAGTTTCTATCCTCAATCAGCAGTCACTTCTGAGTGCCTGAAATGGACAGCAGCTGCCATTGGCCGAATCAAAATGATTTGCGGCCCAATTAATCATTCTTCAAGGGGACAATGAAAAGTCAAACAAAGGATCACCACCATCAGCAGCTAATACTCGGCTCTAAGGTACGTTTCTCGAGCATGACCACGGGAAAAAAAACTTGAAAAAAAAGTTGTTATGGTTAGTAGAAGGCTTATTACGTGAACTGATTTTGACTTTGATAATAGATATTTTTCTTCAGGGAAAGGGTCATAAACGTGACAAAACCAACATATTAGTGTGGATGCGTTCTAAGAGGCTAATGTAGAGCTGAAGGGAAATGCATTATTCTCTTTGTTACTATGGGCGAGCAATTTCACAAAACACATACACATTTTATCCATTGTTAATTTAAAATATTGCAGCTTTAAGAAACATTGGACTGTTTAAAGTCTGAATTGAAAGTTCACAAACCTGACCAAGCTGCATTTGAGTGGATTCAACCCCTGACTATATAATTTAGTACCTCATTAGGACTAATACTCAATCCATATCTTTTTGAAGCCAATCAAATTTCTTAAAATCAATTCCTTAAGTTTCATATCCTAAATAGTGGACCAAATGGGACTTTAAAATACTAGCAAAACTATTCACCAATGAAAACTGCACATTTAGGTGAATTACCCCGTTAGATCAAGTGGGATATGATTACAGCAGCTTCTGAGAGCCTCCGGCTTGGCACATATCATGCATTTTTTACAGATGTATAATAGCAAGAAAGTAAAACGAAATAGTCCAAAAGAGAGCGCTTGCCATTTACTTGAGGTTAGTTAACAGAACAACATTCTGGTTAGTCAACAGACCAGAAAAACCCAAGCAGCAACCCTCATACAGCTGAGCTTCTTTATCACAACTTCACAGCAGCTTGTGGAGAAATCTTACACAGCATTAGCAAAGCGAGAGCATGAGTCAATACAAAGGGTGAAGACTACAAGAGTGGAATTAGCAGGCTGAAGAACCAGTCATTTACATTCTGACATGCAAAAAACTAGCTATAGCTACTAGAAAACTATTTCTGCACTCTCACTTCAACTATAATACTACAACAAAGCCAATAAGCATTTTTCTCGCATATCCCCTTTGTTAGTAATATTGTAAAAACTGAATAATAATGAGGTCATTATTAACGGTATGACATTACCCCCTGACTTTGTGCAGGGCATTTTTCCTCCTGTGCAACAGTGCAGTAAAACCAAATGTCATTCAGTCACACTTTGATTCATAGTTTCAATTAGCTGCTGCTCTTATACATCCTCAGATTGTGTTATTCTGTTGCCTTTGTAAACACCAACACAGTATTTTTAAAGATTTGCTTTAAAAAGCAAATGATAAGAGTAAATTTACATTTAAATTGAAACTAAAATGCCAGAAAAGAGTTTGGTTTCAAACACTGAATTCTGGAAAGTACCAAACATTGTGCTAAAAATTGGCATGTTTGCAAAGCAAAAAAAGTAAGCTAACTTGCTATATTCATGGCTGCTATTAGCAATAGACAAATATAAACAATGGATCACATGACATGTATGTGAAATGGGTTGATTGTTGTGACAAACCCATAATTATCTTTCAAGTTTGCAGTTCCTCTTTATCTCTACAGATCTTTCCGTTTATTGTTTCAACCACTATCAACCTTGTTTTCATGCTGCAACTGTCAGCTATTTAAGCAAAACACCTCTGAAAGCAAAACCCACTGTACACTATCTGCACAGCACCAATGGCAGACAGACAAAGTTATTAACACAATGAAGCATTTAGCAGTTAAATAACCAGGTATTTCCCTTAGGAGTTGTTGAAGATGAAAACACAGCTAAAAGGAGTGAATATTGGACTAACATTCATCAGGTGACCAGGAACACGGCTCCATACGGATGCTAATGCTGCTCTGTATCAGCTGGATGTGTGAATAATCAACTGCTTGTTAACATGTGTCTGACAACATTATGGAAAGGATCCCTACAGACACAGTTTTGTTGTAAGATTCTTTCGTCTTCCTGCAATAACTCACGAGATTTCAGAGCGAGATTTTTCCTTGAGTGAGACTTTCTGCTTTTGGTTAAATAAAAAGGATCTTACACATTAACAAAAGGTCTGTCTCTGTTGGTATCCTTTTCATAATGTGGTCAGACACTTCGAGTAACAGTCTGAGTGGTAAAAACAATCACTTTAGTAGTTTGCATTTCATAGCATCCATTGCAGCCCATTTGTGAATGCTGATGGAGACAATCTACTGGAACAATTCCAAAACCTTTGGTAAGTAATCCTTTTGACCCTAAAATTTGTAAAAAACAATAAGGCCCAGGCTTAAAATTACAGGAGTTTCCCTTTAAAAGGTGACAATATGTCAGTGTTGCATTTACAGCTTGTTTCTGCTGCCACCAAGGGGACAAAACATATTTAATGCAGGTTCTATTTATGTTCTATCAGTTTTCTATTTAGTCAATTCCTTTAATTTTTGAAAACATGAGAAATGTGACTGCTTTTATACGTGCCCTTGAGATGTCATTACCTCGCCCTCTGTAGGAAATCACATTAGTGGAGCTCTAAGGTGCAGTGTGCTGTAAAAGCACCAGGTGCTGAACTTCTTACTGAATGGTGATGACATGAATGTAGGTATGGTATGTAATGAAGTTTGTAAGATGCAGAATTTTTATGAATAAATCCCGGCGTCCTTGTGCCAACATGTATTTTTGTACCTCCGTGAATGGTATGTCTCTCCCGAGAGTCCCTGAGAGAAACCCCTTCACATTAATTTCACTCAGTGAATTATTTGTCTCTGATTCAGGATTCTAAGCAGTTAAAATTTGGGTCAAGCATTTCTGTGGCATTTTTCTCAAATATTTCCTGTGCCTCCCAAATCTTTCTAAATAGATTGAACTGACCTGTCAGGTAACAATTTATCAGTAAGTTCCTGTGCACAGTGCACATTTGTTAATAATGTCAAGAACTCAATCCCTTCTTTCTCTAGGCACTAAGTACTGCACATGCTCTGAGGAGAAATCAATGTTCTGTGGTTTAGTGACTCACATGGAGGGATCAGTTTAAAAGAGCACAATCTCAGTGCTCAGTGCTCTTCTATGTTTTCCATGCACAGAATGCTTGTAAGCTAGTTAATCAATTGTAAGGATCATTATTTATCAGGACAAACACATCTGAAATAAATGTAGCTGATTTGCTGTTGTGAGATCAGATCTCAGTCCTTTTTGCTTGCTGGTCAGCAAGCCTCTGTAGTTAGAGCAACATACTGTCATATGTGCATGTAAAAACATCTAAATGTGTGAGAATTTAGCTAAGAATTTAGAATTTCCAGTTTTTTATATTGTATGTATTTTCACTGCTAATGCCCCTAATCATAACCCAAATATGCCTATTAAGTATGTGTTTCGACCAAATGCAGCCTAATCATCACTATAGGTTATGATCCCTCCTGGTTTGAGGTGTGTAATTAAAATTGTACAAACCATGAATAGAACAATAAACTCACTGTAGAGAAATTAAGTGAAAACTCTTACCCTTAAAGGGCAACACATCAGCATGCGAGGTACGTCAAAATACTTGCCTTACAAGAAACACTGGTTGCTTGATCAAATGCTTGAAATAACATACATTTGCATTTTCATGACAAGCGACCTTTTGCAGATTTTTCTCTCTCATTAGCAAAGGCATAAGTAGCATGTAGCTGTTGCTGGTTCTGCAGAAGTCCTTTGGAGGTGGTTCTGAGTACAAAGCTTGTCAATTTGACACTGGAGCCCATGGTTCCTGTCCTGTCTCCTGCCAACATCCAGTGATATTAACTTTTAACGCTGAGGGAGATCCTCCCTTTAACCTTAATCAAGTAGTTTTCATTCACCTAAACGTAACCGTATGGACAGAAAACTTTGTGTCCTATAGGTATGAGGACTTGGCTGCTGCACTAATTGACCTAGATGGATGAAAATGGATGATGCGTCTTGGCTCTGATTGGTGCACAGGGTGCACGATGTGCGTGGGTGATTGTATGTTAATTTGTGACTATGTGAAGCAGCTTTCCAGAGAAAGACATTGATTTTTTTAAAATTCATTTTCAGTGGCCATAATTTCTTTAGTGTTCCAAGCTCAATGATCTGTAAATAGTAGCATAAAGTGACTCCCTTCAGCGGGTGGCAGCTCAGTTGCCATCTCTTTTGGACTCTGGATCAACTTCTCATAATGGAGAAAAGCGGTTTGAGAGGAGGGAGAAATTAACTGGAAAGCAAAGAACACAGTTAATGAGAGGGAGGTAACGATGCCTGAAGTCTTAGAGGACATTTATTTAAGCAATTGTAGGCACTCAATTACACCTGATCTACGGCGTGGTTCAAACCAAAACACTCCTACCACTTTAGATTGCCCAAAACCATCAAATCTGTGCTTGCAAAGAAATGAGCGGCAGACTTTTGTTCACCATATGATTGAATGACCTCTGACGGTGTCTCTCTGTTCATCTCAAGTAAACCGTTGAATGCCAGTTAGGGAGCTGATGGAAGAGAGAGTGTGCAGATATGTGAGGGGTGGAAAAAGGTAATACTTTCCTGATAATAAAGAATCTGACTCATGACACCTCCATTCATTTATGAGCTTGACGGTTGATAGGGTTTGATTTGATGTGACTCATCTCGCTGGAGCTGGAGACAGCAGGGTGGGAATGAAAAGTCAATATGCCACACTATTAGTACCAAAGAGAGGATTTGGTGGGAGATTAGCTGTGATTGTGTCTCTGTTGGTGGGAAGACAATTTATATTTTTTTAAATAATAATTTGTGGTAGCTGAGTTCTAGACTTTAGACTGTTATGTTGCATCAAGCGTAACAGTGCTGCATTTCGTATCTTTATGACTTACATGGGCGATTGACTCTTGTTTTTCAAAACTCTGTATGTGGGTCCATCGAACCGGGAGAAGAAGAAACAACAGAGGCAGATATGTCAGAGTCAAAACAAATGCTTTGGTTAGTAAACCTTTTGGATATTAGTTTGCTTTTTTTGTATTCGCCTAGAAATTCAATTGGTCATATTAACTAGTGTTTCTCAGTATCACCTTATTGACCAAAAAGACTCACAAATAACTTTTATAGTTAAACGTGCCTAAAAGAATAACACAGATGGTACAAGACAGACACACCACACATTAAAGCATTTCAACTATTGGCATGAACACAATCACACAATTCAAACACGACCAGACTCCACTGACAAGCAACAAAGAATAATGATGGACATAATTATAGCTATAATTTGTTTGCCAACACTTGCACACAGGAACCTATCAATCACTGTAGTTCATTGCTATTAATTCCTCAGTTCCTTGTTTGTCCTTCTGCATGCGGTTCCTCATTTACTTCCTTGCCATCTAATCAAAATATTTGGTCACTTAACCAGCAGCAGTTAAATCCTCATATTTTTAACCTGTCTTGACTACTATTAGCATGAAATTTGAAATTTGGTTTGGTTTTATGCATTAACTCAAAGCATCACTGTGCCTAAATACAGCCTAACAGAGACACTGCCATGCCTGTAAAATTACATTTACAACTTAATGCACCAGACAAATGTGCATGTGTGCAATCAATAACAGCTACAGAGATTTACTAGTATGGGAAATGGTACAAATGTCCTGTCATTGTAACAGTGAGTCCACACTATGGACCAACCAGGACAGACAGACCATCATTAGACCCTTGATAGAGTAAAATAGCATGCTGTTGCTTTAAGATCTTACAGTACAGTTATTTATTTTTTTAAAGTGACAATTTCTTGTACAAAAGCTGCTATATAAAATAAAGTTATTATTTTCATTATTATTATCATCATAGTGGTGGAATAAGTAGTATTAATGTTACTATTGTGCTAATTACTCTCTGAGAAGCCAGCATACACCTGTAGCTGAGTGTATTTGGGTGAGTACTGCATTTCCAACAATAAACTGCCCATTGTGCAAGCACTGCAGGTGGTCTCAAGATAGTAATATAATAATATACACACCATGTTTATGAAATAATTGTTGTCCTTTGAGATCTGGTATGCTGTTCTGGTGAAACACAGCTACAGAGGTCACACAGCAGCAATACATTACATTACAGAGCCTTGAAAATAACGTCAGATACAGTAGTGTATTGCCAATTTAGTACATACAGGCATTTTTTGCATACACACAATAACCATAATATTCAGTGTAACCACAGTACATAGTGATTAAATGTCACACCAGTAGTAGCCCATTTGGAGCATTTATTTTTATTTATGGCCTCAATTACCTCAGCATCATTCACTAAATGTACAGTATATTCCAGAAAGTATATTCCTTTTTGTTTTTCTGTTTTTTGTTTGACATTCTCTTTTTGGGAGAATTTTTTCCAAAAATCTAGCAAGCCAGGATCCAGTGATAAGGTCACCTTTTCAATATATTCTGCGATCAGTTCATTTTATGGAGAAAATGTGTTCCTGAATGTCAGTCGTGTGTCTATTATTCCGGTTATAATGTGCAGTATGACCTCTGAACATTTCTTTGAGTTGATTTTTAGTATATTCAAGTGATATGAAACAGGTGATGTGTTTGTGCATGAAGTATAGGGGTCATGCCAGTCTGTCTCGTCTGAAACCCTTCAACACAACAGAACGGTGGTTGCTGATTATGTGCGTTAAGCCAGGTTCTATTTTCTGTGTCTTTTGAAAATTGCTTGTGATGACAGGACTAATACTTAATAAATGTACTTGAACTTGAACTCAAATGACAGATGGTTCAACACACAGCTCCTCAAGGTATAAGTATCGATTTCTTTTTAACTTTAGCGGTTAACTTTTTCTACTTCACTGGCAGCAGGTTCCCACTTTATTAAAGCTAGATAGATAGACATATACCGTCAGAGGCTCTAATATATTAAGTTTAATGTTTTCTGTTAAATTGTTGTTGATGGTTCTCGCTAAATTTCTTTAAATCTATGACTGCATGTAAATGATTGTTTTCTCTTACATTTCAAAAATCCCCCATCACGCAGTTAACAAGAACACAAACCGTTGCTAAAATGAATCCAAAAGCTAATCTTCCAGCATTTGAAAGGACACCCTACTTTTCTTCACTCAACAGGTTTGCCTCATTTGAATCAGACAAGCTGGTGTTTTGTGCCAGTCAGGGTCCATTATCGTGACTGTGCTGCCAGCGAAGGCTTCACATTCTTTCAAGTGATTGACTTTGAACTTAACAACGGTTATTTGCAAAACATCTTGTGAAAGATACAGGGGGTGGACACAACATCACAACCACCTGTCCAATCTAATGCAATCCAGCACAATGGCTCTGTGACACGCGGGTCCTTTTATGAATTTTGTAATGTTCAGTTTTTGTAGAGATGAGCCTGATTTGACTCTATGCTTATTTGTTAGGTTTTTCTAGACTCTAAATGTACTACACTTCTTGTAAAGAGAAGAACACAGGCTGATATGTCTTGCTGCAAGGTTAGTGCGAGTTGCATGAACATTTTTATTAATTATTCATTACTTGATAACAAGGCTAGCCATGCTAGTGGTTGTGTGTGTCAGAAAAACTGTTGCCACCAGTTTTAATTCCGAGTTTGAGATGATGGTCATTTCTGACAGCGACGTTATGTGAAAAGAACAAAGCTATGTCAACATAGCTGTGGCAAAACGACTACAGCTACCGTTATTGGCAGCATCGTCTAAATAAAGTTCAATAATAATACAAATTCAATAGATTCCGTACAACAGATGTATTCCGTGTTGGAATAATATGTGAGCGCAAGTCGGAATAACAGGAAGCTTCTAACATTCTAACATCCTCATAATGACAGTGTTAACATCATCCTATAATTTTAGAGATTTTTAATTTTGGACCAAAGTAGTGGGTTAACCGACCAACAGAACTGCCATCTCCCCCCACCCTTTAGCCTCCACACCAAACTAACACGACCCAAACTGCTATCTAAATTGACAGAGACTAAATTGAAGACTCCTGTAAGGCAGCAAACTAGCTCACCTCCCAAAATGTTGGATTAATTCATTATGAGTATGATTTAATTATCACATAAAAGTCACTGTGGTTCCGACTGAAGCTGATGTTAAAAGAGTCAAGTATTTTAGAGCAGCCTACTGAACCATAAGGCAGACTAAGAAGGGATAAGGCCGTGATTTATTTTTAACTTTCCGTCCAGAGATGTACAGGTGGCATGTATGTGTATGCGGGAGTGTCATTATCACCCTCATTAGCATTCTCCTGGAGATCTTTCAATGCCCAAAAAAAAGCAAGTCTCACGGTGAATGAATTACATTTGACTCTTTGACCAACAAAGCTTCTGAATCCCCCTTTAAGGTGATTTCCTGAACCTTCTAACTTTCTATGCAGTCTCTTGTTTAGAAGGACTGAGCTCTCCCTCAGAAACCTCATGAAGCAAGCCTGATTGAAGTGTCAGCATCTGTCTAAAGCATTACAATTGTTAAAGTCTGCTAATTAGCTTATGTAAAGCAAACTTATCTTTTAATTTTATTAGCTGCAGCTGTGTTTTCTATGCTATGACACCTCTGTGAAAAAGCTGCATGCTTCCCTTAAAAATCAAATATAGGAATTTTTACAGCCACATGCTGTATTTTTCCTTTTTTTTCCACAAATCTTTATACTATAGTCTTCCTAACTCTGGGGAAATTAGTTGTTTATGTGGTATCATTACCGCATTGCCTTGAAACTGTGACTCATCAGTGTCCAAATGTTCAATGAAACAGGAACCTAATTAGTGCCTAAAAATCCAAATTGCCATAGACTCATTCATAACCTACTGAACCACGGGCCAATTTAAGACACACTCTCATGTTTTGTTTACCTTAGCAGCACACGTTGAATGTAATTCTAAACGTTGAAATTAAACAGCCATTCAGCTCAGGCAACTGATATCGACCCAAAGTTACAGTTGATTTTTCATGTTCCTTTATCGTAAACCTGAATGTAAGATATGTTGAATATTGCTTGACACTGTAATAAATCTGACTTAAGCTTAGCTTCATATCAATAGTGACAATCCACACACATATGTGCACACACAGTCACTTGCGCAAATTTTATAAACACACAGTGAATAACCAATTTTCTTTTCTTGTGAAAGGACTCAATCAGGGCATGACAGTGACCAACCAATGACAACAATTTGTTAAATGATTGGTTTCACCTAAATTACAAACGCCTATTTTCTCACTTAGTTCTGGACATGCAGGTGGGGGGGGGGG
>JAVQJL010081092.1:0-39733 GCA_036024295.1 Nannoperca obscura | reverse complement strand
GGTTGAGAACAGACGAGGCGAGAGGTCGGGTCTGCTAGCTCTCGTGTTGGTGTTGATCTAGCGAACGACTAGCCCTGATCTGACCACGGACTGGTTGAACAGGCGAGAATAGTTCGCAGCGTGTAGAGTGCATCATTTATGGTTCTTGTCTTTTCACGTTACCTTTGCCAAGTTAGAGATGATTTCTCTGCCTTCTACTCTGGCGTAGTAGTCCTCATCAATCAGCAGGGGCTCAATCACCACCAGGATCTGGACACAAAACCCACAGTTAGCTCCTGCGACGCAATCCACTAAAATAAGAGCAAATCTTTCACCTTGATCTACCTACCTTGTGTACGTATGGTCGAACCAGGTCGTCCAGTTTGTACAGGATGCGGTCAATCACTTTGACCAGCAGGTGGCGCTCCTGGTCCTCCAGGGTGGGCGACATGAGCAGCGGCAGGATCTGGTTGAACAGGGGGCCGGCTCCAAATTCACGAGCTTTATCTGTGATCTGACGCAGAGCAGCCTACGACAACAGAGACGAGGGGATCAATCAGTTCGTCAGGTGAAATCATTCATCATCAATCATTGCAGATCTCCTGCTTTCTGTCTGCTGCTCCCAGCAGAGCATGATGGTCTACACTTTGACCTCTACTGAAAGCAGCAGGTCCCTCAGAGGGGATTCTTTAGCAAGCAAATATTCACACTGTGGCCACATGCAGGCGCAGTGCTGGGTGTTGGTCTTGCAGCAGGTGCTGGTTTTCTGGTTTTATTACAAGTCTCCATGGCAGATTTATGACACGACAGGAGGAGCTCATGGGAAACATGGAACATTTGGGGCCTTGAGGGATTTTGGAAATCATGAGGGGTTCACGGTATGGAAATATGAACATCTACCAACCTTCCTCATGGGCGGTGTTCCATTTTTAATCTTCAGCAGCAGCTTCATGATCTTCCTCTCTTTCTGCTCCTCGGGACTCAGTGTGGACTCGTCCACCTCCACCTAACACAAAACAGACAGGTGCTAACCATCAACACACACACGCTGACCTGCAGCTCGGACAAACATCCAGCTGTCGCTTTTACATATGTTGTGATGATGGTAATGATGAAGCTCACCAGCAGTTTGTCGAAGTACTGGATGTCATCGGGTTTGAGGAAGGGGAGGTTTCCTGAGGGCTGGTCATTCATTTGTTTTGTGGTGCGGTCCTCCGCCTGCATGTGGAAGCCCGTCATGCCTCCGATAGGAGTGGGCGTGGCCGACAGCTTACGGGCCGGAGTACGGATCGGCACGTAGCCTGCTGGTGGAGGCAAGACCTGTGGAGCAGAAACATACACCGTCAGTACTGGGACTACTTTTAAATGATATTTACTTGTGTTTGTCACTAGATAATTAAATGCATAAAAGGGGGGACCTTGTATCCCTCTGGGAACATGGCATCAAGCTCCTCGTCTGTGAGGGGCCGGTTACGCTCATCGATTTCCCTCTCCCACCTCCACGCCTGCAGCTGCTCTGGAGTCATGCTCATCAGGTGACCTGAAGGCGACACAAGAGGAAGCGCAGTTAAAAACACAGCAAAACCATAAAGGTTAATTTATTCATTTGACTAATATACCAATGTTTGGATAAAGTTCCATATAATTATGTACAAGAACTAAAAGGAGCAAAACCTACATCATAGGAGGAACACGTTTGTTATTTACCTGGTGTTGGGGTGGCCATGTTCATGGCCGGCGTTCCTATGGGAGTTTTTCCTGGAGTAAGAAGAGGTGTTGAGGATCCCATTTGACTGGCGGGTGTTTCGTCCCACCGAGACTTCCTCTTACTGGCCCCTGGTGTTGGAGTCTCGCCCACAGACTCGTCTCCTCTGTCTGTGCGTGGGGTTTCAGCCCAGCCACTCCCGTGACCCGGGGTCTCTCGTTCTGTCTTTGGGGTTTCGTCCCAGCGGTTCTTGCGCACGCTTCCCGTGGCTCCACCGTGACCCGGCGTGGCGTGGCCAGGCGTGTCCCTGCCAGGGGTGGCAGCGCCAGCAGGTGTGTGACTGGGAGTGGGGTCCCACATGCGAGAACTGGGAGTGGCCCCTGGGGTCTCACTGCCTTTAGGACGACCGGGGGTTTCATCCCATCGGCTGTTTGAAGGTGTGTGTGCAGGGGTGTGTCCAGGGGTGTGTCCTGGAGTCTACAAGGGACCAGAAACAAAGAAAAAACAAGATTAAAAACTCATGTGAGACAATCTACAACTTCAAAATAGTTGTGATAAATTACTGGATACCCTCAAATGTTGAAATTATGTTATACTGAGTGTTTACAAGAAATTAACCATAATACTTTTACCCACTAAAGGCGCCCAAGTTATCAATTAAGCAGCGAGAGGCTGAAACTTGGATGGCTCACCTCAGCAGAGGAGTCCGCCTGGTCCCAGCTGGACATCTTTTTGGGGGTAGTATTGGAGGGGGTTTGGTCAGCTGTCTGGTCCCAGCGACGCTTTCGTTTTGCAGCAGCTTGACTGGCAGCGGACCCGTTGACAGCTTTCAGGTCCCCCGATTTGGCCTTCTCTGCCAGCTGCTGACGAATCTCTCTCTACAGGTAAAAATGCAGAAATATTAGGATAAAATCAGGATACAACTGTGCTGCAACGAAGCACAGGACCTTTATCTGAATGCCATCTGGAAATAGTTTAGTTTTACCTCCTCTTTGGACAGGTTCTGCTCCAACATGACGTCCACGTACGACCTGACCTGCAGCTTGGGGTCCGGCGTTTTGCCCCCTGCGCGAAAGAGCACGAACAAGAACATAGGACACTCATCAGTATACGCTCTGGGGACCCAAGTTATTACAACACACATCAAGCACGCACACACACACAGCCAGCTAACCCTGACTCGCTCTACCAACAGATTAACTTACGTTCCTGTTTTTATAAAGAGCTGTTTCACAAAAAAAAGTCCTACTGAATTACATACAAGTATACATTTGTCTTTCTTACATACAGTCATAGCATTCTAATGAAAAACAAGCAGATACATAGAGAGAAGAGCTGTGGTTGTGGTGTTTTCTTTAAGTGGATTAAGAAGTTATAGCCATCACTGATGCAGGGGTCCTGGGCTGTGCTCTTCAGAATACGTACACTTTCAGTGCCAAGGGTCCTTCTGCAGTCAGACTTCAACCGGCAGAAAAGAAGCCTAGAAAATTTCTCTTTACCATTAGTAACACTTTGGAAAAGGGTTTGAACTCACACACAACAGTATACCACCTGTGTTGCATTGATTTACGGCACTCAAAAAAACAAAGTATCTTCTTGAGGCATAACCACAAAACTAGAAAAAAAATTCACATGAGACCCTGTGGTCCAGATTCCCCATTATTTATACTATCATATAAAAATGAAGTCAAGATTTGGAGGCTATGTCTAGGAATGACATTACCACAGTACAAAAATGTGAGTGTTTGCTTTGGAGTTCACATATAAAAATGGGGGGAAATAACTATGAATCTAGAGCCCAACTGTGAGAAGTGTGATAATATGACATGCCAGAGCCACACTGCTTCAAAACAGCACTGGTTATTATTCAATCACCATACTTTAAGATCTTGACTTCCCTTTCAGGAAAAAAGGTAACTGATAAAAAAAGAAAGGCAAATATATGTAGTCAAATATTTGGGCAGTCATTTTCCATCGTGAATGCATGGAGATGTTTATCTAAATTTATTGGGAGATGATAAGCCAAATAAAAAAACTATAGAGGCTCTTGGGGGGGGGGGTTGTTGTAGCTGGGCTGCATCTGATTCCCCTCACATGCCCCCAAACAAGCAGCCAGTGGACCCTGACCAAACTGACAAGTGCACAGTTCCCTGTGTTCCCCATAACCTACACAGGATGAGTTGCTGCACCCTTAACAGAGTGCAGTACAGGACTGGCAAAGCAGTACTGCTGTAGGAGAGAAATTAAGGACAGTTAGTATGGGCCTGTGGTATTGTGGTACACAATTTTCTTTGATAACATATTTCTAATTTACAGAGAGGGTTGTAAAATAGAAATATATTCACACAACAACTTTGTACAAAGAGCTCTCTCTACATGCAGGCTTCAGATAAGCCCTACCTAGAGCAAACCCGAAACACTCAGGCCATGAAAGCTCATGTTGTCAGAGGAAGTGAAGATGTAATAATAATAATGGATAAACTAGCTGTTTGTGGTTTTACTCCACTTTACAATGCCGTTTCCAGGCATATATATAAAAAACAAAAAAGGTGAATTCATGATAAGCTATATAAACTCAACCTCACTGAGTGTAGAAATTATGAACCTCAGATCTGTGAGAAAAGCTGGCTTCACTTAACATGAACTTGTCATGCAGTGTCCCATGCTGAGGCCCAAGGACACTGCATATCTATCAAGTCTGACAAGCCAACAGAGGTGGTTACGTTACCACAGGACACTTAAATTACAGCCCAGACAGACAGAAAACTGGGAAGACAAATGAGACCTGGTTGAGTTTATGAGTTTTATGTTTTTATATTACCCCAATGATTCTGGGTTGACTACGGCAAAATGACCCAGCAAATCTTTCTCCGCTGCCTGTCCTGGCATCTAACGCTCTGTCTGTGAGCAGGGTGTTTCTAATCATTGGCAGGTGAATTACACCACATCTAACCCTCAAACTTAAACCTCCTATCCTAATTATGCTATGACAAGAGGACACTGCACTTTCCCATCACAATTTAGGCTGGCGCTCTCATGGGATTGTTAACCCTTCGACTCACACACAACCCATCTGCGACCCATGTTTGTTAGGTGAATTACCTCCTTTCAATGTGGAACACCTAACCACCTCTCCCACTGAAAAGCATGGTAACCCTGCAATGGGTCTAACTTTATTTTATTGCACACACCAGGATAAAACCCTCATTTTGCACATTAAGATCACAACAGTAATATTTTCCCAAATCAGTGTACTGAAGACAAGCTATGAGCCCACACTGACATGTGCTGCAAAGTTGGAAGTTGATACAAATGCAGATCATATATGAGGAAGGAAACATACAATGACACAAAATGTTCTTGGACCACAAAGGATTGACCACAGGAAAGGCCTCAAGTCTGGGAAGCAAGCTATTGCATTGTGGTCGAAGGGTTGAACAGCAAAACTATGTGTGCGAAACCACTGGCAGTCATGGACGGTCACAAAAAAGTGAACCGTGAAAGGGGGGAGGAAATGGGGAAGGTGTAATGAAGACGAAAAATAGCAAAATTTACCATCTGCAAAAGGGTCGAGACGCTCAGGTGAGATGATCATCTGTCTGCGCCGGGCTTTGTATTCATCTTCACGCTCTGCGATCTTCTGTGGACGATGTTCTGCAAATGGGTCGTACTGCAAAACAAAGATGAAGCAGAGAGTGTTAGAGTACTTTTAAAAAAGGCCATTTGATGCCACACTGAGAATAATATGTGATAGCAAAAACAAAGGGATTAAAATGTACATTTGTGACACAATAAAAAGGAACACATACCTGCTCATCTGACTGAGGAATAGCATTGAGTATTGCCACTGGTGCATGGTACCCTGGCTTCTTTTGTCCCAACAAGCTTGTTGAGGAATCCTCTTCCTCATCCTGAGGAAAGAAAGAGAAACAGGAGTCTAGTCAAATCTTGCCTCAACGGCAAGACTCTCCCAGCTCATATGCAACAAGCAAAGGGGAGCAGTCAAGCTCCAAAAAAACTGTAATTGCAATAGAATAAAATTGTATCACTAGATTTAGTCAAAAGGAAACTACTTACATCCTCCTGTTCATTTGCAGCAATGGAAGTGACATATCCAGCAAAGCGACTGTCGCTGCCTCCATAGATCTCCTGGTCATAAAATCCAGTGGAATCGAGGCCCACTCCCTGGTCTCCTTCCTCCAGGAGGTTGGCCTTCATCCCCTGGATCTCCAGGATCTGGGCCTCGATGTCTACAGGGAAATAAAGAAACCATCGAAATTATATAATTACATAAATATCACAGTCCGCACGCAGTACCAAATTAATTATAATGCTGTGCTTAAAACTAATTATCAATAAGATATAAGCCGTGACGTTTAACTGAGTGTAAGGCGGCTTACAGACACAGATAGCTAAACATTTTACTGCACGTATGTGCAACGTATTAACAATGAGTTTTGTTAATGAAGCCATTGCTAACGAGGTAAACCATATTAGCATTTATACAACAATAAATAGTTCCTAACTACAGATAGCTATCTAATAAAGCACGTGTTTGATTATTAAATTATTATTAGAACGTCGATGAGTTTCGTGGCAAAGTTGCATATATATATATCAACAAAACGCTTAAAATGGCAAATATTGCACGGTGACGGAAGCTAATTAGCTAGCTAAACCGCTAGCAACCAGCGCCATTATCTAAGCCGTCCGCGTTGCGTCGTATCACGGCCTTCTGCTTATTACGTTTAAAACGATTTAAAACATCGATTATGTGCTCCAAACATCGCAGCATTTACTACAATGTTTATTGACATATAATATTGGTAAAAGTAATTTGAAACAGAAGCTATTTAGTCGTTTTTTTTCAAATAATTTACCTTCGTGCGTTTTGGCGATCTTCGCCATTTTGGTGGTGGTTGTTCGAGTCTGAAACCGGAAGTGTGTTAATCCAGACTTCCGGTTGTGTTATTTAGCGTTTATCCTATGGAGGTGGACAAAATAACAGAAACACCTGTCGGTATAACACCGCAGCAAAATTACAACACAGTTGAATTAAAACGTCTCTTGAACAAAGTAAACAAAAAAAAACTATAAACTGTAGTTTTATTCTGCATTAGTTTTAGCTAGTTAAACATAAACATATACACATACAGTGGTAAGTACATTCACTAAGTTCTGTACTTAAGTACTATTCTGAGGTACAGTGGAGATAAATATTGTAGCACTACATTTATTTAATAACAATAGTTACAGATTTTTCAGATTCAGATCAATAAATCAAACTATTATCATACATTATGATATATTATTATAGATGAAGCTACCCTGCAGTATGTAAAGTAATTAAATTAGCATCACCTTAACCAGCTGCAACGTCAAAGTGATATACACACTAATGAATTACTAATTAATTTATAATCCAGTAATAAAATATAGATTATTCTGAAATGGGATGTACTTTTACTTTCTGTACTTTAAGTATATTTCAATGCTAATACTTTAGTACTTTTTACTTTTTAAGTAATATTTGAAATGCGGGACATTTACTTTCTACACTGTTGTAGTGATACTTTTAGATTTTAATACATCTACCACTACAACTGAGTAAATATCAGTATATACCACAGCAGTATAGTTTATGTAGTGTTGTATAAAATACAGTAAGAGATAGTCACGCAAGGCTACGTGACATTTGACCTTTACCCTCCAAACCAAACCACCCAAAGCAGAATCACCATAACATCACTAACGTAACAGTAATAATCACAATCAAAAACAGATTTATTACCAAGTAGGTTTTCACATACAAGGAATTTGTTTTGGTGCATACAAGAGCATAAACATATGCATTTATATAAATAAAAAACACTAAAAGCAAGACTTTAAAAAAAAAAGCCAATACAATATAAATAGAGAATTTACAATAATAAGAAAAAGAAGAGCTGTACATTTTGAGCAGAAAGTGCAATATGAACAAAGTATAAGTATATAATTGAACCAAAATAATATCTTAAAAGATGGTGGACAGTGTTTGCATGATTTTAAACTAATGACAACACAGCGGGTGTGTCTATAATAACCTTAAAGTACGCTGAACTTGGGTGTATTAGTAGTAACAGGCTGAAAGCGAAACCCGAGCGCAGCAGACATCTCGTGACATTCCTGCGCGTGCGCGAGCGTGCACGCGCGAGGCGGTGACGTCAGTCTTTTTGGTTGACGAACCACGGCGCTGGCCAATAGAAACTCTCAGCGGGGTCTGGGTCCTCCAATGGCGGGCCGACATTCGGAATGTGCCGTGACGTTAGGGGCGGGGCAACTAGCGCCTGTCAAACCTGGGGTTTTTTTTATAAGGGGGAGAAGGAATCCACCTCACCGCAGGGACGATGGCGAGAGGTAGCCGGAGCCTGAGGAAAGTTGCCGAGTGCATAAAACAGTTGCCTTCTATAGCCAGTCGAGAAATACGGACGAGGAACAACGTCAGGTAAACCATTTGATCTTGTTATTGTCGACTAAACCTGGAGAGTGTACGGGGAAGACGCACCTCGGGCAATACCAAGTAACAGTTAGCTAAGGTTGGGTTAGTAGCACTCAAGATAATCAGCTAGATATCGTCCTGTTGATTGGTAAACATATTAGGGGTTAAGCAAGCAACATTTACGAGCTTAGCTACTCATGGACCTTGTTTGATTAGATAAGACACACAGTGGCTTTATTCAGGCTAAAAAAACCCTGCTAACTCGTCAACTACGGTAGCTTTTACGCCTCTGGACCACTACAGCTAACGTTACCGTGTAGCCTAGCATCTTTATACCACTTAAAGAGTCTCCCAACATCATAATTAGCCCATTGGGCGTGTTGTTAGTTCAAATCTAACATTTGACTAATGTAGTCCGGCCACAAATCACACTATGACACATTGGTGGAAGTCTGGAAGCCTTTATAGTGTGTATGTACTATAAGTAAACGTAGTATTACCTCACTATAATACTACTCTTTTGCAAATACATGTACACACAAGTAAAAGTACACATGTATTGTCTTCAAAAGGCTCATAATATGAAGGTAGACTGTTTTTCTTGTAGTGGATTAAACCAGCTATAATACTTTACTATAATGCATTATATTAATTTAAAACAAAACAATAATTCCCTCTGAAAGTTTGTGAAGGTAAAGTAGCAGATAGTGGAAATACTAATCATACAGTAAAGTACAGTCGTCTTAAAAATGTACTTCTGTTACTCGAGTAAATGTACCAAGTTACGTTCCACTACTGCAGCCTAACCAGCGTGAGAATTTATGGATATATCAGGAGTAGAGCTGCAACGATTAATTGATTAGAAAATGAATTGCCAACTATTTCTGTCAGTAAATGAAGTGACTTTGCGTATTTGACAAAATAAATTATTCGTCACTTTGGGCGTTTTTCACTTTTTTTGACATTTTATAGACTAAACAATTAATCGTGAAAATAATGGGGTGGGGTAGGGGATCGCAAATGAAATCCAAGTTAGCCACTGGCACAATGTTTTGGAAGGTGGCGAATTCCTTATTCCAAGATCTCCAAAATTCACCTTGATGGTCAAAACATTGCCTCATTAAACGTCCTCTTTATCCACCTAATGCTGGGTTTGTCCTGCACCTGCACCCTTTTGGGGATGGGAGGTGCACACTGTCCTCCTCCTTTGCTCTGCAGCCGTACGCTTGCATGGACTTTGGCAGTTTGAGGTCAGTGCCATGTGTCGGCTGTCTCACATTTCAGGTAGTAGTGAATGGGCTCTCTTTTGAAATGACCTGCAAAGTAACGGGAATTCGAAGCAGCACGTCATGAGACGCACAGAATACATTTCATGGGTTTAGGCCGACGGTGACATTGATATTTTCACTTCACATTAAGTGGTGACATAATTAGCTAGTTAAATCTAAACATAGAGAGCCCCCAAGAGCGTCTTTGTGCCTCCAATCCACCCGGTGCCAGGGACATTGTGGAAGGGGGTGCCACAGATGCCTTGGCTGACGTCCAGTCACGATGGGACTAATCAAACCATCTGACCTTATCCCCCAGCAGTGGTCAGTCACAGTTACTGTATGTTCATAGCGTCTGTGGAGATCACAAGCCAGCTTTTACCCACCCAGGACTCACAGACAAGACAAGGCAGCTTTATTTCAATCCAAAGTGCTTCACACAAGCAAAGAAAAACATTACAAAGACATAAATATAAGTTTCTTTAAGAGGTTCGATCAGTATTTATCCTGATTTTAGACTTCACACAGTATCTCAGGGTCCTGCTGTGGTCTCAGTACTCAGATAAATCCATCAGTTCCTCTCCAGGTGTCTGTCCTAACTTTGGTTAAACGTATTTTTAAAAAAGGGTCCCAGACCCATGAAGACTCTGCGTCTTCAAAATACCACCAATCATTACCCCCCTGTTCAATTCCACTTAATTAACTGTACCAAAACATCTTAATTTAGCTGATACGTAAATAAAAGGACACAGAATACAGTTACAGTGCAGTAAAAACATGTAACATGCACGGTGCCTGCTTCCTGTTTAACCTGGTTGTGATGCAGCCGAAGCCTAATCATTAACCTAATTCTGTCGTTACCCCCCCCCCCCCCCCAGCAGGCAGTCACATGCCCAGGTGGTTCGACCGTACGGGGTTCGAAGTCTCCAGGGCAAGTGAAGTAAAGCTGTTGTCCTTGACATCGTTCGCTTCTCTGGCATCTGTGATCCATTCTACATGAATGACGATCTCTTGGCATGTGTTGCACGAAGACTGAAGGCGTTACGCTGCAGCTTGTTGCTTTATTCTTGATTTACAGGTGTTATAGAGGCCAATTAGCAGCGGGCTTTATGTTGTTGTTCATGATTTATCTGAGGTTTTTAGTGAAATAGTAAAAGAGGAAATACAACAACAAGAGTTTTCAAACTAATTAGAAAAGAATAATAGTAGAAACATCAAACAGAATCTGCTTCGTGGTCTGTGAGGCCTCTACTGTGTTGGTTCCCCTTTGGTTTTCTGACCCGTTATCTGTTCTATGATCAGATACCTGTCGTCATGTGGGATCCTGATGACCCGTGTGCCTCCCCTGCTGGGTGCAGCCATGTCGAGGCGCGGCATTGTGCTGCCGGCTCGCAGCTTCTTCAACCTCGCCGACTCCTTCTCCAAGAGGAAGGAGTACTCCGAGAGACGCATCATCGGGTGAGTGTCCTCTGTGATTTCCTCTCGTCTCATCGTCTTCCTCCGGCATTTCACGAGATATACTACTATAACACTATAACATCCAGAAGTCACAGACACGTTACAGAAAGGAGCATCTTGGTAGGAAATGAACTTAAATGAACTTTTGTCTCTTGTGTTTTTTCTTTTTCTACATATTTACACCTCGTGATTGAAGCTCGTGTTAATGTCTTGTCTGATTAAAAAAAAATCTCTCAACAGTTCAATCATTTGTTTGTGTGTGAAATCCACCGGCCACTTTCATGTTTTGCCTGCTGCTTATTCACTTCCCACATCCTCCGTCAAATCACAAGTCTCCGTCTGAATAATTGTGTTGAATGCTGGAGCTGTATCTCTATCTGAGTGTGACGCACTGAATGTCCTCCTGTGTCCCATAGAGAGGTCATAATCACTAAATCTGCTTGTATAAATAGACGCAGGCTGGAGTGATGCACTTATGTAACAGCGGTGTGGGGAACAGTCTCCATCTGTGACTTTGTTTTCTCTACATCTTGTTTTTATTTAGTTTATTTTGTTGTTTCCTCTTTCTGCCTCTGTATTTCGGACTTTACTGGCTCATGACTCTTGTACCACGCCAGCCTTGTTTAGTGTTTCGTGTTACGTCACATGTGCTGACCTTCGTCGACTGCCTGACGTGCAGCTCTGCATGCACACACTTTGTCACAGGGAGCTTATGGCTGTTTCCTCTCCCTCCTCCACCCTTCAGGTATTCCATGCAGGAGATCTACGAGGTGGTGGCCGGAGTGGAAAACTACCGCCTCTTTGTTCCCTGGTGCAAGAAGTCTGATGTGGTGTTCACTCGAGCTGGATTCTGCAAGGCCAAGCTATCTGTGGGCTTTCCACCTGTGGTGGAGAACTACACATCTCTTGTAACCACAGTACGCCCCCACCTGGTCAAGGTAAGGCACTGCCTCCCAGTCCGTGTGTGCTAACTGCAGCGGGTTATCAGCGTAGTCCCATCCTACTCTTTGATTCTGTGAGGTCGGCTCGCACGGTCGAGCCAGACACCAAACATGCAGTTAAATCAGTGGTGAACAGAGTTTGTTCAATGTAAAGGAAGTTTGGGAAATGCTTAATGTTCAGCATTAAGTTTTCAACGTTAGCAATATGCTCTTTTGGCACTGAGCAAACCCTCTCTTGTTCTAACAATAACAACCTGTGGGCCATCATCTTAGTTGTGTCCTTGGCAGTGAAAAGATCTCGCTGACTGCTTTCACTTGATACGTCACCCTCCCAGCTGTGCATGACTCGTACGACGGGTCCGGACTTGTGGATTCTAGAGAAATCTCTTTTAAATACGAGAAAGTCTCTGAAATCACTTGTGAAGACATGACTCTCATTAAAACGTGTAAAACTGCACGCTGGTGTTCAGAAACCTCACCGGCGCGTGAAGAGAGAAGTCGAGATGTTGACGGCCTCCTGATTGACGGCTCACACTGTGTGCGGGAGGCCGCTGGGCTATTTGCTCTCAGGGTGACATGGGCCGCTTCAGGAGGTGGCGACACTCTGACGTCCCGCCGGGACAAGCACAGCTGTAAATAATGCCACGAGTGAAGGCTGAGTTCCACTTAGCAGCTTCAGTTTCAGGGTCGTGCTCACTGTGCTCACTGGGACATTATATAATAACAACACCTGTGATGTTCCTGCTGTGACGAGTCAAACAGAAGAGCTGCAGTGATCAAATAACATGATGATAATAATGATATAATATCAAAATGTAGTCAAACGTCTGCTGCAGCCTCTTTGCTGCTTTTCTTTGTCATGTCTGACAGTAGAAGAAGAGTCTCTGGGTTTCAGACTGTTGGTCGGACAAAAGAAGCAGTTTGAAGATTCAGGAAATTAATCGATAATGGAAATGTTTATTTTTGGCTAAAAGTCAAATAGATGAGGTTTTGTTCAGCCCCTTACCATCTAGTTTCCCCCTTTTATTGACCCTGAAGTTGTACAAAAGCTCTTGTTTCACACTGTTCACACACCCTGGATCAGTTTGTCTTCACTGTGTGATGTTTGCACCTTTATTAAATATGCTGCCAGTCTTTGGCATCTCCAGGTTTGGTTGCACAGCATGAGTTTGTAATGCCAGCAGGTTTCCACAGGTTCACGAAGGTCACTCCAGACACGTAACAACTCTCATGTTTCGTGTGTGTGTGTGTGTGTGGTCAGGCGTCCTGTTCAGAGGCTAAACTGTTCAACCACCTGGAGACGGTGTGGCGTTTCAGCCCCGGCCTCCCGGGTTACCCTCGGACCTGCACCGTGGACTTCGCTGTAAGTCGATGCAGTTTGTGTGTCTGCGGTTGTTGTTGTTGTTGTTGTTGTTGTTTTTCTCTGTATATAAAAGTCAGCTGCTCACGTTCTCCTCTCTCCTCCTCAGATCTCCTTTGAGTTTCGTTCCCTCCTCCACTCCCAGCTCGCCAACGTCTTCTTCGACGAGGTGGTGAAGCAGATGGTTTCGGCGTTTGAGCGCCGCGCCTCCGCGGTGTACGGCGCCGAGACGGCCATCCCTCGTGAGCTCATGTTCCAGGAGATCCACCACACGTAGCGCCTCCTCCACCCTCCTCCGCTACACAAACACAAGTGCACAAACAAACACAAAGCCCAATGCCGGAGACCGAGAGACACTTCCTGCGTTCTAACTGAAAAGTGCCTTTTCTCACAACAGTGACCAAGTTTATCCCTTTTATCAACTACTTCCTGTCTCGTCGTTTAGAACCGCTGCGGATCCACCGGCTCCTTTTCACCGTGGTGCTGAACTCCAGCGTCTGTGCCTGGTCGTGAGCAGCGCCGCAGCATCTGTACAACATCAGCTGCTCTCGGTGTCAGGAAGACGTCCTGCCAGCGCACGTCTTCGGGGGGGCGGGACATGTAGTCCTTTAGCTGTAGCTGCGTATCCTCTGAGAGGGTCGATCCCAGCTGGCGTTGGGCGTTGGTCCTGGAGAGTTCGCCGGTCAGACGTCGTGATACACTCTTTAGTAATATGACCGAGACGCCACGTCATGAATGTGTTTAAAGACTCACACTCGTACAAAATCACCTCTTTTTAAAGGTGTTCTCTGTCTCTTCAGGACGTGTAGTTATTCGTGTGTCGGGATTCAAGCACAGCTCATGCAGATGAGGCTGTCCACTGTCGTGTCCCCCCCCCTCCCCCTTTTACATGTAAGGTCCAGCTGTAATCTCAAGGATTCGTTAGCAACTGGCCTCTGACCCACATCGTGTGAGTCGGGAGCTCAGTGGGGAAAAGGATTACACTCGAGAACCACACTTTTGTTTAGAACATCTTTTTAAAAACCCAGAAAATCTTATTTGACAAGCTGGAACCTGAGAATATTTCTTCTTTTCTTTTGCTGAGAGGATCAATCAGTTCTCAGAATAGATGCCGCTTCTTTTAATGGAGTCGTAGCTGCAGCTCCGGGAGCGTTCGGGCTCTGCAGCCTGGTTACAGCCGTGCAGCTCGAGGACCTCTGTGGTTCTTGGAAATAATAACCACGAGGTCACAGTAGAGACGGGTCATTACTCATTGATCATGTTACTGGCGCAGAGGTCAGAGTGAGGGCAACACTTGTTTTGTTAGCTGCAGGTGAGACCGCGAGGCTCTTCTGTGATGACTTGAAACGTGAAAGCAACAAAAGGAACTCGATGCAAAGCGGCTGATGCACAGAAACGCGTTCAAAACTCGCCTGTTGTAGGTTTTTATAAGAAGCCAGGCCGAATGTACTGTACGTATCAGGAACACACCCCTTTCAGACGGGTGCTGAACTTTTTATTCTGCTTTATTTCTCATTAGGGAGACGCTGCCTGTTTTTTCTGCTTCTTCACGTTACATAAAGGTGGCTCTCGTCATTATTAAGGGAGCGACGTGGACACGAGAGTTGCTAAAATACACAGCAAAGTGTGCAATAGCAGCAGGAACACCCACTGTTGATGTCAGGGCCCAACCTGCCAGGATCCCAGCTGCCCGACCCACAGTGCCTCCTGGCCCAGCGGCAGCATATTTATCTACATTTTTAACCATTATACTCCTTTATTTCATATTTATTACTTAGTTTAAGTGGAAGAAAGACCTTTACTCTGCTTTTAAAGACAATGACAAAAGGGGGTTTGTGTGTTTTGTGGGACTTTACGTGTAAATGATGTTGAATGACTTCAGAAAGTTGTACCAACTGCATGATTTATAAACTATTTTCTTTTAGAGTGATTTCTGTCTTTTGTTTGTGTATTCTTACACTCGACAGTCACTGACGGGAATAGGTGGTCATCATGTGAGCGGCAAGAATAGACCAGAAGCATGGCCGCCGTGTCAGGAGGTCGGGAAAAGGGCAAAGTTTAGTCGACCTTTGACCTGCTTTACTGACACAAAGTCAAATGTTTTAGTAAAAATAACCTGCGAGGACTTGTAAATCAATAGTTTCATTTAAACACATATTTATGGGATGTCATGCATGAAGCAGAACAGGTGTAGTTGAGACTGAAGAATCATCCCTTAAGGGCCATTGAGTAGCTGTTCTCCAGCTTTTGATCACATCACATGGTCTTTGTTGGCACATGGAGTCAAACCGTTGGATCATTTAATATCATCAAAAGCTTTTTCAGCAAACATGGACGAGAAGTCCCTTTAAAGTAAATTTGAAAAAATCTGTTCCATGACAACTAGAAAACTGTCTGCTGAAGATCACGTGACTGAAAGCTCCAGTACTACTACTAAATGGACCCTACGGAGTGAAGGTCAAGATGAACTTTGAGGACTTTACGTTCCTGTTGGTTCTTCAAAGAGCTCAGAAGAATCTAAAGTCAAGTATCTATAACTCAGTGAAAACCATCGCTGATGAAGTTCATGTGACTGAAAGCTCCAGAGCGGCTACTAAAGGGACCTCCGGTTGTGATTTTGTTCTCAACTGCTGTTCAGGTCATGAGGAACTTCTTCAAGCTCAGCTGATGAACGTGTTTGTTCACAGCAACTAAAGTCGTGTCAAAATAAAATAAAGACTTAAATCTGAACAATTCAATTTATTGAATTAAAGAAAATCACCGTTAATCATCGAATGATCGCTGCGGTCCAGGTCCAGGTCCCCCGCACGAGGACGCAGCACGTTTTCAGTTAGACTTTGAAGCCGAGAATGGGATTTGTGACATGAACAGAAGCGCCAGAGATCTCAGGAAACATGATTTAACAGTTTAAACAATAAAAACTCAAATACAAACAGGCCTCTGGTGAAACGCTTTGTGTCCAGCAGTCGTCATGTGACAACGTCACCTCCGAGACAAAAAGTGAGAAAATCATCAGAGATCTTTTAGAAAAATGTGTTTAATTAAAGCAAATTACAAGATTTTAACCCACATAATATTAGCTGGGGGGGAAAAACTAAACATATATAAAAAAACAAAACAATTAACAAAATACTATGACGACAACAACAGTGACATAATCCTTGCTAGGCTTCTTTTCATTCATCGTTAGTTTCTTCTGGTTTTGGAGATCTGTATATGTATTCTTCTTTCTCTCGAGTGTTTTACACAAACAGATGTTTGACTGAGCAGAGCCGTGGGGGGGTGGGGGGTCTCCAACACACTCCAGTCAGTCCATCAGAGTTTGGTGGAGCGTCCCTCGGCACCACTCTGCATATGAAGTCTGTACAGCGAGTCAGGAGGATCGGCTTAGAAGCCCATGCCGCCCCCCATGCCTCCCATGCCCCCCATGCCTCCCATGCCCCCCCCGGGCATCTCCTTCTCCTCCTTGGGGATCTCTGTGACCACGGCCTCGGCAGTGGACAGCAGGGACGCCACTCCTGCGGCGTCCAACAGGGCCGTCCTCACCACCTGCAGAGGGAGGACGTACGAGGTTACAGCAACTCTATCCACACACACGACTAATCAATCAATCTATTTTTTCCATCTTGTCTTGAGAGTTTTTATTAGATTATTTTTTCCAGCAAAATGCCAAAAATCTGTTCCAGCTTCTCTGATTTTCGGTTTTCTAATCGTCGTGAACTGAACGTCTTTAGGTTCTGGACGGTTGTTCAGACACAACAGCACATGTGAAGACGTTTCACTGATTTCTAAAGTTTTATAGACGAACTGATGATCAATATCCTCTCTCGGTCACATCATGATGTCCTCGTCGCTGTAAACTTCACAACGTTAACCGTTTATAATATAATTGTGGCTTTTACTTTCAAATCATGAAGAAATTGTCAAAATTACTCTAATTAAATCAGTCTGATTGATTTGGCTTCACACTGCACATGTGACACTCTGTAACCACTAGGTGGCAGTATGGATCCGGTTTAATTGTCCAATCAAGCCACAAAAGAAGAACCAGTGTGACTTATTGTGCCTCTCTACCTGCGGATCTCTGACTGCTGTTAAACACGTCCACAGTGAACGAGTGAATGAACGAGTGAGTGAGTGACAGCTGTACCTTGGTGGGGTCGATGATGCCCTTCTCCACCATGTTGACGTACTCGCCCAGCATGGCGTCGTAGCCGAGCTCCGCCGAGCCCTGCAGGATCTTCTCCACCACCAGCGAACCCTCCACGCCAGCGTTCTTGGCGATGGTCATGGCGGGAATACGCAGCGCCCGTCTGATGATGTCCACGCCTTTATTTTAAATAAAAAGTGTGAAATATATTTTACTTTCGACACAAAACTGAAACGATGTCGGAAAGACGAGTATCGATACAAGACTGGAGTGAAAACGTTGCCGTGATCTGGTTTTAATTGATTAATTACTGACCGATCTTCTGGTCGGCGTTGACGGCGTTGATGGTGTCGAGCGACGGGATGCAGCGCAGCAGGGCGCAGCCTCCGCCCGGCACGATGCCCTCCTCCACGGCCGCCCGCGTGGCGTTCAGGGCGTCCGTCACGCGGTCCTTCTTCTCGTTCACCTCCACGTCGCTCGTTCCTCCGATCTGACGTGAAAGAGCGTCACGTCACTTTTTGTTGTTACCACGACGATCAGCGGCGTCTGTGTTTCAGCCGCAGACGTACCTTCAGCACGGCGACTCCGTCCGACAGCTTGGCCAGCCTCTCGTTCAGTTTCTCCTTCTCGTAGTCGCTGGTGGTGCTCTCCAGCTGCTCCAGGATCTCTGCCGCTCGCTTCTCCACGTCGGCCGGGCTGCCGCCTCCCTTCAGCAGCAACGTGTCGTCTTTGGTGATCTGCACCTCGCCGACCTTTCCAAAGTCGTGAGCCTGGATGTCCTCGAGTGCCAGGCCCGTGGCCTCGTCTCCAAACACCTGCAGGCACCAAGGGAGGGACTCATTTAGGAAGAACAGAACTTCTCAGCTGCTGCTTCACTTGTCTTGTTTTACAAAGTGGACTCACGGTGCCTCCGGTGGCGACGGCCATGTCCCTCAGCTGGTTCTTCCTGTTGTCTCCGAAGCCTGGAGCTTTAACAGCGACGACCTGGAGCCCGACCTTGAGCCTGGAGACGAAGTTGTTGAACATTCATCACTTTTAGTTCTTCTCAATGTAATAAGACACACACACACACACACACACACAGGAAACAGACGTGGCGTGTACCTGTTGAGGACCAGGGTGCTGAGGGCCTCTCCGTCCACATCCTCGGCCACGATCACCAGCGGTTTGCGGTGCTGGTTGGCGATCTCCAGGGCCGGCACGATGCTCTGGACGCTGGAGATCTTCTTCTCGCTCAGCAACACGTAGGCGTCCTGGAACTCACACTTCTGGCCTGGAAACAGAGAAAACATTCAGCGTCCGGGGACAGGAAGTGCAGCTCCGTGCACAGGTGGAGGTGAACCAGCCGGCCGCACCTTTGGCAGTGTTGATGAAGTACGGGGAGATGTAGCCGCGGTCGAACTTCATGCCCTCGATGATCTCCAGCTCGTCGTGCAGCGTCTTCCCATCCTGACACGGAAAGCAGGTACTGATCATCTCTCCAGCCACAGGTTTATCAATGAATTCATCAATAAGTCCTGCAGGTGAAACCCACACTCACCTTGACAGTGATGACTCCCTTGCGGCCGACCTTCTTCATGGCATTGGATATGATGTTACCGATCTCCACGTCTCCATTGGCTGAGATCGTAGCAACCTTAAAATGTTTAAAAAGGACGTTAATCAAAGTCTTTAATTTAAAACTTGCTTCTCGTGGTTTCTGCGACTCGACCGTTGCTCGCGTTCACCTGTGCGATCTCCTCGGGGGTTGTGACGGGCTTGGAGAGCTTCTTCAGCTCATTGATGACGGTTTCTACGGCCGTCATGACGCCGCGGCGGATCTCCACGGGGTTGGCGCCTTTGCTGATGGTGTCGAAGCCCTCCTTGGCGATGGCACGAGCCAGCACCGTGGCGGTGGTCGTGCCGTCGCCGGCCTCCTCGTTGGTGTTGTTGGCCACGTCCTGCACCAGCTTGGCGCCGATGTTCTTGTACCTGTCCTTCAGGTCGATGCTCTTGGCCACCGTCACGCCGTCCTTGGTGACCTTTGGGCTGCCCCAGCTCTGCTCAATGATGACCGTGCGACCCTGGAATAAAAACATTGCATGTTGGGTTAAAACCAAATGTGTAAAAAGTGTTTTGATACAAAAACATCAAACCCGTGATCTCACCTTTGGGCCCATGGTGACCGCCACTGCATCAGCCAGCAGGTCCACTCCCTGCAGCATGAGGGCGCGGGCGTCGGCCCCGAACTTCACGTCCTTGGCGTAGCCTCGCGTGAGGTGAGGAGCCAGCGCCCTGCACACGGGCCTCACCTGCCTCATGACTGTTGGCAAACGAAACATCTCTGTGGGGACGAGAAAGAAGAAATAAAAAGACTTTATGAATTTATGAAACGTGTCTGAGACCAAATGGGACGAACCAGAGGCGTCCAGTTACATCTGCAACATGATCGTGGAGCTTCGTTTCTAAAAAGGCAAGAATCTCAAACGCATTCACCACGTGGAGCCAAAGAACACCAAATAATTAATTATTCTCCAACTCCTTTCATCCCCCCCCCCCCCACACAACATCAACAGGTCAGATTATATGTTACAAAGGTTAAGTCTGCCCCTAGTGGCCACTAGTGGTGTGACGTGCCACCAGTCAGTGAATGAATGAATGAACCTCCACATGAGATGGTCAAACATTTGTACCAAGTCACCGACAAAAAGAAAAAAGGTGCCATTTTAATGTGAAAAACATAATCTTACGTTTGCAGGAGCATCAGGAGATGATATGATGGTTTTAAATGCTTTTTAAACTAGATTAGTACATTCGATCCCATAAGAGCTGCAACTAACAACTATTTAATGAAATGTTTAGTCATTTAAAATGTCAGAAAACAGGGGGAAACCATCACAATATCCCAGACCCAAGGGGGAATCTTCATATTGATTTATTGTCTCCAACTAACAGTCTGAATCCCAAACATGTATTTTTTTTTTAAAACAGAAAAAAGAGCAACTTCTTACATTTAAAAAGCTGGAACCAGAAAATGTGACTTTTTCCTTGATAAAAATCAGATAAACTGTCACATCAGCTTCTTTACGCAAATCGTGTTTGCATAACCCTTGCAATGTTTCCCCTACCTGGCAACCGTTTATCTTAAAATGTATTAATACTGAATAACCCGATCAGTATATGGGCTGGATTATGAAATGTAACCCCAAACAAGTTCCAGGTTACCCCCCCCCACTCCACGTGTGCTCCTCGGGTCGTGCGTCACAAGGTCAAACTGTGAAAAGCATGTGCGGAACTGCTTCACCATCCCTGCTCAGCCCCACGAGCGACCACCACCCCGGCTGTCAGCGACTCTCTCTGGTCGATAGTTGTGTAAATGGCGACAAATGCATGTTAATGAGCCTCTCCGTGCACTGACATTCAAGATGCACGCAGCAGTCTGACAACAGCGTGACTCCAATAAACGGAAGGTTTCATCAATCAGACACGAGACACTCCTGACTAAATAAAACCAAAATATGCGCCTACAGTTAAATAGACAATAGCTCGCTTACAAAGACTGTTTGCCAGCTAGCTTAAGTTTGTAGTGACTACATGTATGTCACTGTAGTTTGGAAGAAAAAACATGTTAGCTAGGAGCAATTTAAGCTAGCAATTACCGAAAAGTGTCACATCTTGAACTACTATGAAACGCCATACATAAAGTATATATATTTATAAATAGCCTGTAATGTTAGCTACACAGCTTTAAAGACTTTATCAAATGTCGTGCACTTACTTGTGAGGGAAAGTTGCAGCTACAAGGTGCGGAAAGATATAACGACTGGACGAAAGGACAGCAGTGTGGTGCAACTGAGGTACTGAGATCGGACTGCACATGGTCTATCACATCCGGGTAATTTACCGGCACGCCCCGGACTATGAATAAAGACAAACTAATATAGATAACAGAGCTTATATAATGTTTTCTAATCGAACAACCTCACGGACCGTACAGGCTTAAATGTATCTACGACATGGTGTTGTAACACATATGTACAATTCCCGATTTATGATTTTATAAGTCAGAATATATGTGTTTGTGCTCGTTCCCGGGCTGACGTTTCTAGAACGTTCCCCTGTGCCATTGGAGGAAAAAATAAAGGTCAAAGTTGACATTGTGCAACATTGCGCTGACTTTTAATGCGCGAATACAAGATAAATCACTACGAAATAGGGTTGTAAAAAAAACCCGTCACCCCTGGACGATCTGTATGATTAAAAACGTGTGTTTTAATGCTCTTTACATTTTAGGTGTACTGGAATTTTCTGTTTCAGCAAGTCAAGTTCAGCGCAGGTAGTACGCATGCGCATACTCCTTCTGGACAATTCCATTTCCTCACGTGGAGAGAGAGAGATTCCCCTTCAGCGTGTCAGATCCACGCTCACGAAGAAACCGGGGTGCAGCAGCTTCACGTCGACCCTCAGACATTCAGAAATGGTAAGACACTTTGTCAAAAAAGTGCACTTATAACAAAAACAACAGAGGTCCAGAGGCAGCCATTTTATTAGGCTTTACGTGAATGCTAAATTAGCAGCTAATGTTATGTGAGCTACCATTTAAACATCGATTCACAAGGTCAAGCGGTCAAGAAGCCGAATCAGAGGGAGACATTTGTTCAAACACGTGTGCATGTTAATCTCACGATACACCGCAGAAACCGTCAGAGGAGGAGGTTTTATCTTAATTTCTGCTGATGTTAAACAGCATTCCGGTGCAGCTACAAACTCACTGTCTATTCCTGCTGAGAATGAGCTGGTTTTCTAACATCATCATCATCATCACTGACAGATGTGCAGAGAAGTTAATGTTAGAGCCTCCTGATCCTGTGGTTCATCCCTGCTGCAGTCACGTGTGGATGAATGAAGTGTCAGACCGCACAGACAAAGTGTTTAGACTACTTTGGTGCTATATTTTATTTTTAACTGTCTTTTTGTTTATTTTAGTTGTTGGGTAGATTAATATGTCATATTGCACTTTGCATGCCCTTGGGCCAGTGAGAAAATATGAATTACATGCGCGTAATTAATCTACTTCCGGCTTCCGCTACGTAGACGATGACCTCATGACCAATCAACGCGCAGCATGTGTAAAATCCGATCAAAAGCCTTTTTTAACACGGCAGCAGAAATTATCTTTTATAGCAACTTATTTGGGCTATAACTCTGTTCATTTGCTGACACTTTATCTAATTAATGTATTATTAGATTTGCAAAATATCCCGAATGACCTGCTTTTACAGGTGCTGTGGGCGGTTTGGACTCCTGACCACTGAGCAGTAGTGTAGTGCTGTACTAGAGTATTATACGGATAAGAACATCCAGTTAAAAATATCAAGAACACTGCAGTATGAGAACCGTTCATTTAGAAAAGCTGAGGTTAATCATAACCATGTGGTGCAACTCGTACCACCTCCCCGCAGAGAGAAGCTTCTGGAAGGCTGAACAAACTGGCCTTGAGAGTTTTATCTTGTAGTGTTTAAACCCTGGAGGACGTCCACGCTCGAGGCTGTTGTCACATGCGTAGTGTTTGTTTGTTTGTTTGTAACGGACTCCCTGAAATACTGAGATGTCATCATCAGCCGTCCTCGTCCTTTGCTTCCTCGGGTTCAATGGGTCACAGTGAGTGACTCTGCCTGAATCCGATCAGTCAACACAGCAGGACGAGGACCCCCCCCCCCACACACCAGCTCTTTCCCAAACAACCTTCGGCCCAAGGTCACTGGTGCATCTGCTGCCCTGACTGTTGGCAGCTGCTGTTTTTAATCTGTACAAAGCTGCTGTCGTTCCTCCTTCATCAGACGTCGTGAAGGAATGCTGACTTTTGCAATAATTAACTTCACACAGTGACGGAGCTGCTTACTTATTGTTTAGACACTGTCTTTACTTAAGCTCTCCTCCTCCTCCTCTTTTACTTTCCTCCCCCCTTTTCTAACAGAGCGGCCACAGTAGCTGATTAATCATTCCTCGATTTTAACAGGAAGATTTTTGTATTATGTTATAAAATAGAGCTTTATTTAGCCCCGGGGCAAACTGTTGTGCAGCACAAAGCAGGAAAGGATGCAAATAGAGTGCAGAAATACAAAATATCACTGTGCAAATACATAAATCTCAATTAACAGACATCCAGAGTATTAAACCATGGGCGTTGCTGTTAGGCTGCTTCACATCCTGTAGAGATTTGTATCCGTATGTGCTTGCAGGTGTTGTGAACCCCACTATGACGTCGGTGAGGTCGGGGGTCCACTGTGCTCTGACTCAAGACAGCCCCCTAGTGGTGTTATTGTGTTCTTACAGCACGAATCGTTTCTTTCTTCGCTGGTGTGATAAAAGTAAAATGTTATTTGATATATATAAATATACTTCCTCTCCTCGTGGTCCCGTACAGGCCTTCAGAAAGTTCCTGCCCTTGTTCGACCGGGTGCTGGTGGAGCGCTTCACTGCGGAGACGGTAACGAAGGGCGGCATCATGCTGCCGGAGAAGTCTCAAGGCAAAGTGCTGCAGGCCACCGTGGTGGCGGTGGGACCTGGATCCGTCAACCAGGTGAGGGCCGTGTTTTACATATCATCCACTCGCAGGCTCGGCTGCTGTGAGGAATGTGGGGGTTTGTAGTTGCTGTGAAACTCTTGTGCAACTTGTTTTGTAGAAAGGCAACGTGCAGCCAGTCAGTGTGAAGGTTGGAGAGAAGGTTCTCCTACCAGAGTACGGTGGCACTAAAGTCAGTCTGGACGACAAGGTGCAGTAACGTTTGTTCTTCATCTCAATCAGTTGTCATTTGTTTCCCCTTCTCGGTTAATTTCTCATCTTGTCCCCCAGGACTACTTCCTGTTCCGTGATGGAGATATCCTCGGTAAATACGTCGAGTGAGTCTTCGTAGTTTTGTTGTCGCAGATCACGTCGAGTCCTCGTCTTCATCCCCGGAGAGAAGAAATGAAGTTTCCTGTTTCATGTCTGGTTTTTTTTTCTATGTTATTACAATTGTAAATAATTCCAATCACATTTTGTTACAATAATAATAAAAGTGAACTGTTGACTTTTTGTCTCATGATTTCTCACTGTTCATGAAAACATTCAGTAAACTTGTGATTAAAGTCAAAGTTCACTTACTGGCTTTTAGATTTTATGGCTTTTGACTGAATCACTTAATTCTTTTATTCAATTTAGTGCCAGAGAAACTGATTTCACTTAATCGCTCTCATTTTAAACTACATCTTATTGCACATTAAATAAATCCAAGCTAAATTTGTTCCAAGAGATATAAATAAAGAGTGCATCAGATTTTGAACGGCTGATTTTATTCTACTACTCGTTCACAATTAAAACTCTTTCAAAGTTTTATTTTCAGTGAAAGAATCAGAAACTTGTTCACTGCCAAGTTGGTCAAAATAAAGTAAAAGAAAACATGTACAGTGAAGGTCTGGAGTGATCAATAGAAATGCACAATTAAAATATATAGATTATAAAATGAAGCTCTGGACAGTTTAAAATGTACAAAGAAAAAATAAAACGTGAAGTTTAAAAAATATGATGCTTTGTTATAAACTGACTGAAGTGATTGATTAGTTGACTGACAGACAATTCATTGACAACTATTTTGATAATAGTTTTTTACTTAAGTAACATTTTCAATGCAGGACTTTAACTTATAAAGGAGTATTTTTTACAGTTTGCTATTTCTATTTTACTTCCTCCTCTGCTGATTGGACGTTAGACGTCACAACCAAACAAGAGCAGCAAAGATTAGTGAATTAATCAATTAAATATCTATTTTTCAGCTTCTCAAATCTGAGGATTCGCTGCTTTATATTATTGTAAACTGAATATCTTTGGGTTTTGGACTGTTGGTCGGACAAAACAAGACATTTTAATGTCACTTTAGTAACTTTATTATTTCCGAGGGGCAGTTTGGTGCACAGCCAGCAGCCAATACAATCAATATGAACAATGTGCACACAGCAATCAGCACACAGATACAGAGATTTACACAGAACTATTCTAGCAGCAGGGACAAAGGAGTGTTTGTGTCTGCTGGTCCTGCACTTTGCTCTTCAGATCTGGTCCAGAAGGGAGCAGCCGGACCGCTCTGTGCCAGCAATTTTACTGCACATTTATTTTACAATTCCTTGAAACCTGTTCCTCTTTTTCAATGTGGTAACAACAAATAACAAAAGCTCAAAAGGTCATTTTAAGAATCAGAAACAGATGTATTGCTAGGTAGGTTTACATTTACATAAAACTTGTTTTGATGCATACAAGAGCATAAATATATAGAACAATTTAAACAGAACCACTGGAAGTCAATGAAATGCATCACTTTGGACATTTTTCACTATTTTCTAATATTTAATCGACTTACAAATGAACTGAAAGAAATTAATCAACAAAGAAACAAGTAAACTTTTTAGATGTGGAATTTTACAGTGTAGTACAAGTAACTTTGGATCTGAACACAATAAATTAACTGAAACGGAAATAAACTCAAGTAAAGTGCAGCAGGTGAACGTGGGACTGGGTTCTGTTTAAATAAACACTAAACATAAAGATAAAGTTTATAAAGGTCACATTATCCGAGTCCGCTGCTACAACACAGCGGCTGACGAACATCCGGGTATTCTGTCGAGATGGTCATGGCGGAGGGTACTGCAGTTCTCAGGAGGAATCGGCCTGGAACCAAGGCAAAGGTGCGTTTCCCCCCTGCGGGAAAACCTCGACATTACCGCAAACAGGTCCCCGCGATCCTGCGGGGCAGTCTCACTTGAGTGGTGTTTGTTTTTACCGCACGTATTTTGTCGATAACTTGGGTCGCAGGCAACATAATAGGAAGGGGCCTGACCTGGAAATGGCTTGCTAGCTAGCTAACGTTAGTTGCTGCGCCGTCTAGTTCCTGGAGCAACGTTAACTTAAATGACAGTTTGTTTATTATTGTTTATGTTTTTTGCGCTACATTTTGAAGGTCTGCGTGACATTAGCTGTTGATAAAATAACCATAAAGCCAACTTGGTTCCAGCTATGAAGGGCCTGATCTGTAAATGGCTAGCTAGCTAGCTAAAAATTAGATGCTGCGCCGTCTACTTCCTGGAGCAACGTTAACTCAAATGTCTGTTTTTTGTTTGTTTAATTTTTGCGCTACATTTTGAGGATCTACGTGACATTAACTGTTGATACAATAATCCATAAAGCCATTTTGGTGCATGCAAGTTCACAAACGTTTCACAAACACAGTCGTGGCTAACTTGTCACCTAGCGTAAATGCTCTGGTTAGTTAGCTTTGCAGGAAGAAGTCGCACCCTGTGTTGACGTTATCTAAACAGCTAGCGTCAGGTTAGCTTCGTAGCTGTGAGTTAATAATTTAGTCCTTCTGTGTTGTAACGACAGCGTTTCCTGAATCATGTCAGTTAGCTATGTAGCATTGTTTATGCTACTAGCGTAGTAGCTGTCCACTTTTTATTTATAGACTAAAATTATCCTCCCTCTGTCTGTGTCTAGGATTTCTACAACTGGCCGGATGAATCGTTTGAGGAGATGGACAGCACCCTGGCTGTCCAACAGGTGTGTGTGCCATATAATAATGTGACTTCTTTCACACAGTATTAAATCTGATCAATGGGTGGGTCATATCATCTGTCATTGTTTTGAACCACACTGTGTTTCAGGTGTGCCCTCTCACGTTATTCACATGCTGCTCTGTGCACTGAGAGAACAGGAGGAATGTTGCTGTCATCATTCCTCCTGTTCGTACTTGCCACGAAGAGATCGCGTCCTAACACTAACACCAACACACCTGCAGTCCTCATTCAGTGACAACATGTACATGTGTTCCTAAAGTCAGCTGAGGTTTATACAAAGTTAGTCCTTTTGTAGTGGGACGTTTCCTTTGTGTTACTACGCTCTGCTGCAGCTTTGAGAGGTGTTCAGGGAAACTAACTTATTCAAGATACCCAACAATTTGAGAAAAGCCTCACGTCTGGTCTGTTAGCATTTGTTTTTTAGGTAAAAAACAAGCTTAATATTCTTTCTTGTACTGTGTTCGGCGCAAAATAAATACTCTGCTGGTTGGTGCTGCAACCTGGTTGATGTAACATAAAGTGCAGGTGATGGTGTTGATGTATTTAAGCTGTATAAAACCAATGTTAGTATCAGTGTTTATACTGCTTTCTAGATGCATACATAAAAAATAAAAATATATTATTTATAACTCTAAAGGGCCTTTTTAAAAGAGTTTATTTTAATTTACATGTATGTTCCTCCGGCTGTGCAGCCTTCATGGTGGAGTGTTTTGAAGCTTGATCTTTGACCCTCCCCGTAGAGTAATTACAGATCTCCTCTTCATTGTTACTCGTGTATTGTGTCGGTATAAAGGTCACGTTGATTCAGAGTCTCTGCTAACGTGTGTTTGTGGCTCTGTTTCAGTACATTCAGCAGAACATTAGATCCGATTGCTCCAATATCGACAAAATCCTGGAGCCTCCGGAGGGCCAGGACGAGGGGGTGTGGAAGTACGAGCACCTCAGGTATGTTTTTCTGGATTTCTTTTAACAGTACAAACAGCAAAGACACAAGAAAAATACAATTAAACAACTGCAGAGTTCCTGTGTTGAGTTACAAAGTCCAGACATATATTTAAATGACAGAAGAAGCCGCTCTTAGTGCAGATTTCCCACTCCCAAAGATTTTTATATCATAAATCTGTGGGAGTGTACTGCAGGGATCAAGCCAAAAGGAAATAATATCCACAAATAAAGATAAAACCAACAACAATTAAAGCAACTGAATCTTTGCTGAATTCTCCACATCAGTGATTCTGCTGTTTTTCAAGTGAATCTTAATGTGATTGATCCACTGTGTAAAACAACATATAAATGGGGTTGGGTGTATTGTTTTGTTGCTGATAAATGAGAACAGGTTTGTGGATTTCAGGAGCTGATGTCAAACAAAGAGATTTTCAGGTTTTAATGAACCTGGAACCACTTCATAATGAATGTGTTTAAATCAGAAGTTTGACCAGAGGCAGAAATCCTCGTCAGATCCACTCTCTCGTGTTTTTCTTTTCTTTTAACGGCTCTTGTTGTGTCCTGTTTGTTTGTAGGCAGTTCTGCCTGGAGCTCAACGGGCTCGCTGTGAAACTGCAGGTAAGAGACGGACGTATTCTGATTTGAGGATGCTCGTGTTTAAGGAGTTTGTCTCGATCGGATGATTTTTAAAGAGCTGTAGTGACGCTCGCCTCTCCTCCTCCAGAGCGAGTGCCACCCAGACACCTGCACCCAGATGACTGCCACAGAGCAGTGGATCTTTTTATGTGCTGCCCACAAGACACCCAAAGAGGTGAGTCGAGACTGCTCTCGTGTGTGAATCCATACGTGTGATTTTAACTTTCTTCAGGTGAAATAAATGTGTTGTGCTGCTGCATCCACAGTGCCCTGCCATTGATTACACCAGGCACACGCTGGACGGAGCTGCCTGTCTTCTCAATAGCAACAAATACTTCCCCAGCAGGTCAGTTGTTTCTTTTTAAACCTGCTGTCACGCGACACAACACTGAAGTTCATATGGTGAACTTGTTGCAGCATGATCCTTCACGTGGAGTCGTGTCTGTGTCACCTGGTGAATGTGAGTCCAGTGTTTCCTCTCTGTTAGCTCTGCTTTTGGTCTCCAGCAGCTCCTCAGTTAAAGTTAGCAGCTATATGCTCCTTTGTGTTCACCAGCTAGCTGCTAACTGTGTGTGTTGTGCTCAGGTGGCTGTTTACACACGATGAGAGTGAACCAGAACTGTAAAGTTGTGGCCAGACAAACAATGAGCTGAAACAGCTGCTTTAAGACTGAGGGTGAAACTGTTTCTAAAGCGTGCTGTTACAAACTTAAATAATGTTTCACTCTTGGAGGCATTAACGCTGTTGCACGATGAGTTTAAAGAGCCCACCTGCAGTCTGACTTTGTGTCTCTAGGGTGAGCATCAAGGAGTCATCAGTGGCCAAACTGGGCTCTGTCTGTCGTCGCATCTATAGGATATTCTCTCATGCCTACTTCCACCACCGCCAGATATTTGACAAGTACGAGGTACGAGATCTTCTGGAGTTGTGTAAATTGGTTTTGATGTGTGTTCCTTTGCTGTTGCTGACTGGAATGTTTTTTCAGGTAATCAAACTTCATAACAAAGACTTAAGTCTACTGAGCAGGTGATGATGAATGTTTGTAAGTTAGCATCGCCCTGGTTCCTTCCACAAAGAGCCAATGGGATGTTTCCGTTGGATTTTGTATTCTTGCAGAAAACAGTTTGAGAAACGTAGACGTTTTGTTCCACGAGATAATCTTCACAAATCCATTATGATTCCTGAAGCTTAATGCAGAACCTGCAGCAGCAACAAGCTAACGTCATGCTACATAGCAGCTACAGCGCGGTCACATGACCTCACGTCTCTACCACTGAGCTTCCTTACTGTTCTTTCCTCCCGTGCACAGAACGAGACGTTCCTGTGTCACCGGTTCACACGCTTCGTCATGAAGTACAACCTGATGTCCAAGGACAACCTGATCGTGCCCATCCTGGAGGAGGAAGTGCAGAACACCTCGTCAGCCGGGGAGAGCGAGGCCTGAGGCGCCGCCGCCGCGAGGGAGACACATGTAAAAACCCAACTTTACACATTACAGAGGACACACACACACACACACACACACACACACACACACACACAGATCTATATATATATATACACACTACAGTGTATTAAGGCTCCTGTCTAGTAACACTGTCCATGTCCCTCCACCCGTGTCACTTGTCTCAGAGGATGTAAAAAGGGTAAAGAGTCGCTCACACTACTCCTCCTTTTTAGGGAAATCCCCCTTTTTCCTTTTAATCTTCTTTAAGCAGCTGGATTTGCAAAAAACAAAGAACAAAGCCTCTGTAATCATGGTGACCTGTATTGTTGACAAAGGCACACACTGACAGCCTCCCCACCTCTGTATATAACCCCCCACCACCACCATCATGTTTCCTGATGGTGCTTCACCTCCCTTTCTGCTTCTGTTCTCTCTCTGCTTGTGTGTTGTGTGAGGGGTGTCCCATTTGAACTGGATCACTAAACCTTCAGCCTGCTGACTTAAATAATGCTCTTTCAACACGTTGTTGGTGACCGTGTGGTAGTAGAACAAAGACAAACGTAATCTCTAGCTTTGTGCGTGTACGTCTGAGGATGTAGGAAGTCTTGTTGGCTAAAACTCTGATCCTGCCCCCCCCCCCACCTCTTAATACTGTGTCAAATGTGCCTGATATTCCCCGGTCCTTGACATACAAGCTGAACCCACGACTGTGCTGCTGTAAGCCAGTTTCTTTGTTTTTAAACCGCTTTAAGAATTTTGATGAGTGAACACAAGGATGGACGAGATATCGGCTGCATTTAAAGTATCTGAGCACAACCTCCCTTCTTTTCCCATCATTAAGTTATTTTGTCAATCCAACCTACTATTTGTTTTTGTTAAATGGACTAAAACATTTTGTTACTGTTGACATTTTCATGATGTCTGTTAATAAAAAAGACCTGTTATTCAGGTGGGCGTGTGGACACTTTTTAATGTTCAGTATTACAGCAGCGGTTGTGTTGAAACCTGGGCCTGATGGGTTTTTTAATTTTTTTTACACAAATTCAAAATTACTAATAGTTAAATGTTGGTAACTGGTTGTTGGTAACTGAGCCTGTTTATTCTAAGACAACATTATGGAAAGGAACTCTAACAAACAATTTCTGTACAACCAGAAGCCTCGTGAGAGGCTGAGTTGTTGCTCGGAGACGAAACGCTCTCTGCAGGGATCCTTTCATAATGTCGTCTCAGAATAAACAGTCTGAACCAGACTGTGACATAAACAAGCACTTTTAGTGGCCGGACTTTTCACCGGATTACGTTGCAATGCAGAGGAGATCTACTGGACTGTCAGTTATTTAGACCCCAAAATGTGTAAAAAGTGATTTTGATGAATACATCCACACAAGCTCAAAGGGAGGAGGCTGTAAATGGGTGAAACCAACACTTTCTGGCAGCAGGACAAATGCAGACTTGGACAAAGTGCAACAAAACAAACCTGTCAAACACCATCAAGCCGTCCCCTCCATCAGAGGAGTCTGATGAAGGGCTGCTCGGGCCCCTCTGATCATGTAGGACAGGACTCTCAAACCATGGGAAACAAGTGTTTAATACAGTTTAAAAAAACATGAATAAAGGAAGCAAAATGTACAACTCTCCAAAAAAGAGGAGGAGGAAAGGCTGAAATGTTAATACTGACATTTAATAAACCCTGCGGGGAGTTAAAGACATCATTTAAAACATGTATGACTGGAAGCTGGGCACTGTGTTCGTCATGCGAACACCTAAACTCCATGTTCAGTGCATTTGATCTGAACCTGGGCATCTGTAGCCCACAGGGGGCGCCGTGGAGGCACGTTCGTAACAACCAAGATGGCTGCCGCCGATGTGGAACGCTCTGAATCCGTCTTTCACTATATTTTCTCTAAAAGAACAAACACCTGCGCTTGAAGCTTCTGTGTTTGCCGTACGTCCGACGTGCGCAGTCTCTCACACACACACACACAATTATATCCCTTTCATTGCATTAAAACACTGACACACGATGGACAGTAAAAAAAAAAAAATAAAAATATGATGCAGCTGAACCAGAGGGTCTTTTTTTTTTTCCACACATTCTTCCTCATCATAACTTGCCGCCTACATTACCCACAATGCAACTCAGCTGCCTGACAGCTGTGTCATGCTAGTAGCTGCTAACGTAGCCTGGAGCAGAGGTCTGGTCAGCTCGCTGCTGCTTTCATTTTCAAACTTCCAACGACTTCCTGCAGCTTCTTCCACACACGTGCAGATCTTCCCCCCCAAAAATGTATAAAGTACAGCCGTCATTGTTTCAGTATAATGTGAGAACTTGGTGTCGGGTGTGTTGCCAGTACCGTATACGCTGTAAAGACAGTAACACATTAAATGATGCTTTTTAAACGTATGCACGATAAGCGGTGCTGCCGTCCTGCAGGACTCTAAAGGTCCACCTGAGCCTCTTCAAGAGAAACGCTTATCTGTTTCAGGCAGCCAGCAGCTTCATGGACGCCAGCGGGGGGGCGGGAATGTACAGATAAGTTAAAAATATTCACATCCTGCCTCCGTCTGAACGAGAGGAGTCGGAGCTGTGAAGTGTAAGAGTGAGACGTGTGAACTGGAACAAAAAACAACAACAAAAGCCCCTTTTCCCCTCATTTCACCACCGGCGTGTCCAAAAGTGTTTGTGCTTTATAGTACAGTTGTAACTTTTCCATGAGCACCTGAACTGATCAGAGTTTGGAAAAAAAACAGGATTTAAATACGTGTAAAGAGTCTCCTCGTGGTCTAGTTTCAGATCTGCTTCTAAATAATCCCTCACCCTCATTATGGCTTCGTTAAAAAGTGCAGAGTTCTTCTACATTAAAAACAGTTCACGCAGTTTTAAATCCTCCGCTTCACGTCACATACAGGTGACTTCAGCTTTGCCCTCTTCCTGCTCGAAGCCACCTTCCTCCAGGTGGGACATGGCGCTGGGATACCCGCCTCCGAACACTGGGAAGCCCCCGATGGCTCCGGTGGACGGGGAGCGCTCCTCCAGGGGGACGGGGCTGCTGACCGCACGACTCACGGAGCGACTGGACACGTCGCTGTGCACCGACGGAGCCTGGAGGGTGGAGGGGAGGTTAGATTTATTACCACAAAGTTTCTATACCATGAGTCTCAATAATCCACACCTGCAGTCTGAGTGCAGCTTCAGCTCTGACCACCAGGGGGCGGCGTTGCAACATACACACTTCAGGGATTCAGGAAAAAGAAGCTGAATAAATAAATAACTGCATTGGTTTTTCCATCAAATACCACAAAGCTAATTATGTGAAAGTAATAGTCACAGTTTAATTATTACTCAATAATCCTAGTGTGTGTGTGTGTGTGTGAGAGAATACGAGGACTCGGAAGACAGGCTTTTATTCTCTCACTGATCTCGTGATCTAGATTTCACCTCGGATAATGTCGGCTTATTTCAGGTAAATCCAGAGGCAAAACATCGGGCTCTTTAGCTGCTGAATGCTCCTATTTTTATATTTAAGAGTAAAATTCAAGCACTTTCCAGGTACCTAAACCAAAAATGTCCAGACTCTTGAAGCCTTTATTATCACATCTAAATTGTCACTATAAATGTGTAAAGTCACTTTATTTATTACCTCTGATTGTGTTTTGATCAGGATTATTTAATGCGTCCTAATTTTTAGAGTTAAGATCAACAAAAGAGCTCTGAATGATGAGTGAACACGAGAAAATAACTTCCAGGTTATGTTGAAAAATCAGGCATGTTGCAAGGAGAAAATATTCAAATTCAAGCACTTTCCTAACCTTGAAAACATAACGGTTAAAATTAAGTATTTCCCAAACTTCTAAGATTTGTTTTGCGAAGCCTGGAGAGCGAACTGAACCAAAACATTTAAACAATGAGCTGAAACTCACTTTAAAAAGCTACATATTCAGGTGATGATTCTCAGTTATAATAAAAATATAGATTATATCCGCTTTAAGTGTCTAAGTATCTTTAATAGTAACTTACGTTGAACTGCACAACATCCTGAAATCCTAAACGTGCTGCAAAGATCTCACCTGCTTCCTGGTTTGTCCCACTGCCTGACCTCTGACCGGCCTCTGGAGAAACACGACCTGCTTTGTGGCCAGATTCCCATCACTACACACACACACACACACACACACACAGTTAGCTGACATATAAAGGGTGCAGAGCAGATGAACCTCAGTCTGGAGGCAGAGCGTTGTTATATCTACCTGTCGTGTCGGATGATGGGAGTGGGCAGCACACACGTGAGCAGCCAACCAAACTCAGCCAGCGTGTGAAGGAGGGGCCCGTAGTCCGTCTTCACGTTGGAGCCCTGAGATATAAACAAGACACCAACAACAGTTTTGCATCTAGACGAAGAAAACAGTGCAGTTTATGCTCCATGTTACGTTGGGGAGCATTTAAAGTTGTTGTTACCCCGGATTTCCACCGTTTACCTGCGAGATCGTTGTGACGAGAAGACAAAAAAAAACAAACAGCTGCAGCAGTGAGCTCAGGTATAAAATCCTGTGAGAGAAACGTAACGCGTAAACGCGTGATTTGCATCAAACGAGCCTTCCTGTTCTTTGCTGAATAAAATAAAACATCTAATCATTAAAAAAGGGACGTTTTGGCAAAAGAAAACTAAATATCTGCACAGCCACTATGGAGTAACTGACATAATGATTTTAGTAATGTCTGCCCGATGCTCCATTTTCATAACAGGGAGATTTGTGTCAGAATGAGGTCATGCATGATCATTATAAGACACACACACACACACACACACACACACACACACACAGTCACTCCAGAGGACATTACATTGACTTAAATTCATTTCCTGAAGAATTGAACCAAGCGTTCACTCTAAAATGAAATGATTTACGTTGTGGGGACTGCATTTTGTCTCCAAAAAGGAGGGTGAGTCCCCACAACATGAGTGACTTTCATACACACACACACACACACACACACACTCTGACCTCGATGACGGTCCACTGCTCCACGACGATGGTGTCGTTGGCCGGAGGGGAGGTGCTTCTCTCCTCGTACACAAACAATCCCTCCAGCGATCTGGGCACCGGCTCGCCTGAAACAAAACCCAAAAGTCACTTGAAAATGTGTCAAATAAAGGTTTATTATTATGTCGTGTTTTTAAATCAATATACGGATCACAGGGAAGAAGAATATTAACTCCGTCTTTGGGTTGATAATGACCCAGTTAGTAAAAATAGGTTCCCATGTGTTGGTGTGAGGGGAGGAGTTTCTGGCCTCGGAGGGTCTACAGACGATGTGGACGTCTGCTACTCGCACAGAGGAACAGGAAGTGAGGTCACAGAGGTCGAGGAGACAGCTCCGAATATAGACAGAGTGGGAGAGAGGAGGGAGGGGCCAGAGCAGGAAGTGACTGTGTGAGTCTGTTTAATGTAAAAAAAAAAAAAAAAAAAGATGGAGGAGGAAGGAGAAGACCAGTTGCAGGGTTAAAATGTCTAAAAAAAGAAATACAGTGAAATACAATACACACTGTCTATTTATATTTTGGGGTTTTCATGACTCATTCATTGTTATATGGTATAAAAAAAAATTAAATTTTACTTTGATTTTTTTTTACTCCAGCATTTTAAATCTTTCGTACATAAAACACGTCATGCGTTATAATTTTCAGGATGTCACCACATGTTCTGGGACAGTCTGTCCAACAGCTGTCGACATATTTCACTCGAAACCACAAAAGGAAAAGTCATTACATCCTCTGGGAACCATGAATCTTCAGACAACAACAACTATAACCTGCTTTTCCACCGCAGGAACTTCATCTTTTTGGTTTCAGCCACCATTTTGTTTGACATTTTTGTTTGTTTTTGTTCATTGTGCTTTGACAGACAATGGTCCAGGTCCATTACAGAGCTCCTGCATGCTTACTGTTGTTGCTATATAATATAATTTATTATTTTGTATTATAATAATGATGCCTGTCCGTCATCGCAGTCACGTGCAAAATAACAGCCGTCTTCACACGTCAGCGGATTAATTTGTCTTCAGCAACACGGCTGAACCTGCTGTGGACCCAACATCAAACCAACCTTTGGGCGTGTCCCAGTAGACGAACGAGTCCACCAACGACCAGCCTTTGCGGTAGTAGGCGGCCGTCAGCTCCAGCCAATCAGCCTCCAGGGAGCTGACCACCTGGCCCTTCCTGGAAACGCGCATGGAGAGCGCCCCCTGGTGGTACTGACAGGCCAGGGAGTCCAGAGGAGCGCAGCCTGGAGCCCAGGAGTGAAAGAAGACCAGCAACCTCAAGTCTGAAGGAAGGGAGGAGGATTTAATACTTGTTACAATTTTAAGGACATGAAAAGAGTATTTCAGGACAGATTTGAAGGTTTTAATCTCAGGATGGAAAATGTGAACGGTTAACTGGCAGCAGGTCTCACCTGGACTGTAGGTGTTGTCCTCCAGCTCGCGGTCTCCAGGCGGAGTACCTGGAGGGGTGTGTGGAGGCGAGCGGCAGCCCCTCTTCGGACTGTGCACCCTGCCGTTGGTAATCCCGCTCACCTGCTGGAGCACCGAGCCAACGAATCGAACGCCTCCCCGAGCACTGCTGTTCACCTGCCAGGAGGACAAACCCAGAGGCTGTAAACAGCACGTTCAATCTTTTATTTCTTTCTACAGCGCCACTCAAACGTAGGGAAGACAGGATGTGTGACAATTCACAACTGATTGACTTTTCCAGGGAACAAAGAGCGTAAATAATCGCTGTTCGTGTGCCAGTTTGTGAGATTTACAAAGCGTATTAAGTGAAATGATCACAGATACCAGATTTAAAACTCAATCAAATGGTTAAAATCACCATCAATGGGTTTCATTATGTATCAGTTATAATACACAGTGGACAGAATTATTCTCCACAAACAATATAAATGATTTACTGATTAAGTGAAAGTCATATTAGCATAAACATCTCGTCCCTGTTGTCATGGAGAGGTTCAAGTGTGCAATCTTTCAATTAGATTTGGACTTTAGAGTCCTGGAAAGGTGAAGAAATATCTGATATTTACCTTTTTTTTAAGGATTTTAGTCATTGAAAAGGTCAGAATATCCAACATTGCACTTTTATAATGTTTTTAGAGTTCAGAATTCAGTTTTCACTTATTTCCAGCTTCTTTTAAGCATCTTAGAGTCCTAAAAAGATGAATGAATCCAGTATTTGACGAATATTACAGACTTTAAAGGCCTTAAAAATGTGAAAAAAGGATTTTAGAGGCTTGAAAAGTTAAAAGTATCCAGAATTTGTCCTTTCTTGCCCTCATTCATTCATCCATTCATTTAATTGTGGGTCTGCCGAGTTGCAGTAAACATCACTAACCCTGTCAATGAGCGCTCGGACCGTGTCGCCCGTCAGCGAGTCTCCGGGTAGCGGCCACTCCTCCACCTTCAGGAGCGGCACACTGTGACACATGGTCGCCATCTGCTTACTGAAAACACACAGACGGACAGAAACATTATTACACATCAACACGTTGATAGTAAAAAGGTGGAGTTGAAACTCTGCAAAGCACTGATTGGTCACTTGGTTGACACGGGGACATCCTGTTGTCACGGCACGTTAAACGCAGCATCAGCTACGAACCCCGCCTACACTGAGGGGTGCTCAATCTGCTGCGGAAAACTAAACTAAAGTCAAGAAATGTACTAAATTGCTGTGGAAATGAGGCGCTGTTGAACCCGTCCAGCTGGAGGGTTCAAAGTTCACTTGTTGTTGTCAAAACGCTGCAGACACCAACACATGAATCATTTATAGGCCCAGCAGGAGGTGGCTACCACCTACCGCCAAAGCAGTTACACAAAAGGTAAACACAATTTAGGCAATTAAAGTCATAACAAAACAACAAAAACACAGTCACAGAGTATTTCTCTAAAAATACCATCATTAACATCATTAATTCCCCTTTATTACTGCAAGGAATAACAATAAAGACCATCGTCATAGTTACAGCATCCCAAACCCAGTCAGACCTAAGGTATCAGAGATACTTTATCTCCATTGGCTGCTGTGGGACCCCTGTTGTTGGGTGGATTTCTATCCAATAGACTCAAGGAACAAGTCAAACCCCCTCCTCAAGGCCCACCAGTCTGACCTCGTGCCACAGCTCTGCATTAAATATGCAGCTGACTTCATCCATCATTCATCTCTCTACCAGACTGTATGGAGGCGAACGATCATCACATCCTAATTAAACTACAGTCTGTAGATGTAGGTGGTGCTAAAGTCAAGCCCAATTGATGGCACCATCAGCAATGGGGTGCCACAGGGGTCTATTCTTGGTCCACTGCTTTTTACATTATACATAAATAACGTTATTCTTTCTAATCAGTACTTTAGGGTCCATTTTTATGCGGATGATGCAACTTTATATGCCCCTAGCTCCCACTCTCATCTTCACTCGGCCTTTGATGGTTTCCAATTATGACTTTATGGTACATGGATAAAAATCAGACTAGGAAAGGTTTAACAAATATCACTTATTATAGGTACTCTGAAAAAGGAAAATGTTAAAAGTATTCAGTATTTCCCTCAGTCTGCATTTTAGTGTCCTGGCATTCACAGTATTTGACGCATTTTAGAGACTTTAAAAGTCTTAAAGAGTGAAAATATCCAATATTTTAGTTATTTTGAAGATTTTAGAGTGCTAAAAAGGATAAAGTAAAGGTTAAAAACAGAACTTTTTAAGTATTTCGATGGGCGTACCTCGGTCTGGGACGGGCCAGGATGGCACGGTAGAGCAGGCTGAAGGGCAGTGAGCGGGTTCGACCCACGGACAGGATGATGGGGTGCAAGGCGGACAGGACGTAGCCTTGTGTGTAGTAGGGCTGCAGGGCCTGAGGCAGCTCGGACAGCGAAGCCACATACTGCACTGTGGGACGGCTACCTGCAGGGATAGAGACATGATTGGTAGGAAATAAAGTCAGTAAAATGCGTAAATAATGTTATTCATGACACGATTAGGCTCTTGAATGCTACCTGCTGCATGAAAACACTCAATAACACTGTATTATTGTCAGATAACTATCGTTTCAGTCATTTTTTAAGCAAAAGTCCCAAATATTCACAAGTTCCAGATTCTGAAATGTGAGGACTTGTTGCTGGTCTGTGTCATATATGATGCTGAACTGAGTCTTTCTGAGTTTTGGACTGTTAGTCAAAACAAAACGATCTTAGATAGTAGAAGTATGGTGGCGTGATGCGTTCATGGACAAGCTTCAGAGTTGGTCGGCCTTTTGCAGAAAACTCAGTGCTCCGTCCTGCTTCATCCTCCATCCCAAAGACATTCAGACTTTTGTGTATGTGACAAGAAAACACACTTTGTTTGACAAATAAATGATCTTTTGGTGGAACACACACACACACACACACACACACACTAACAAACACAATCTTTACCCCCTGAAAACGTTTTTTGGGGGTAAATCTGAGATTTTTGCAGTTTGCCGGCTAATTAGCTGATGGAAATAGAAATTAAATTAACTGAATGAAATGAATATTGGACTAAACTGGTAAATACTGGCATGCCTCAAGGACATAAAAACCTGGATGTCCTGCAACTTTTTGATGTTAAACTCAGATAAAACGGAAGTTATTGTGCTTGGCCCCGAACACCTCCGAAACAAACTATCTAAAGATATAGTTTCTCTAGATGGCATTGCACTGGCCTCCAGCGACACTGTAAAGAATCTTGGAGTTATCTTTGATCAGGATATTTC
>JAVQJL010081082.1:0-30150 GCA_036024295.1 Nannoperca obscura | reverse complement strand
TTACTTTGTGTCTAATTATATAAATGGATATAAGTTTGTTTTGGGATATTTTGATTAAGTTTTACATAATAATATTGATTGATTATTATTAGGGCCAAGAATCGTTTTTTTGAGTGTAGTGAATTGAAATGGTAATTACGTCTCCTCATCACTGGAGAGCATTTCTTTTTTAATCCATTTCAGAATAACAAATATTTTTTTCTTTTACTGTCTTTTTGTGGATATTTAATGGGAAAAGAAATCAGCCCACTATTTACAGTACAATCATGCTATCTACCAGGATACAGAAGTCCATCATACTCACAGGCATTTTCATTCTGTCCATTGATGAATAGGAGATGGTGCTTGTAATTACAGGGTGCTTTGCGGAGTGTGATTGCAGCGTGCTGAAGGTCCGCGAGAGCAAAGTTCAAGCTTCTTGATACTTCCCACAGAAATAAATATAACCCAGAGGTGTACCCAGGCTCCTGCAGATCCCAAAGCCGGGGTCACCTCTGTGTAGCCACGTTTGGCTTCAGAGAGTCATGGAAATGATTTAGTGATCTGAGAAAGCTCAGGGGTGCTGGAAAGAAAGTGACAATCATAGAGAAATTAAAGGGCAGAGCTTCTTTAATCCACGCTGTCAGCAACCTCTGTACACAAATGTGTTAGGTGAATGGTTGTAGGATGGTTTGGAGCTAAAAAGCGTGGTGCTGTCTCAGCCGCAAAGTGCTCGGGTCTTTCTCTTAACACTGGTGAAGAGGCTCAAAAGGTGAGAAGCCTCTGAAGCAGCTAGATGGAGCACATATGTGTGGAGCATGTCCCACGCTAAAAGGAAGGCTTCTTACCCCAAGAGCTACATTATTCTCTCAACTTAAATGAAGCTAATGGCCGAAGTCTCCCTTCTCATCATTGAAATGACTGGCCTGTTAGCACCGTGCATCCACAGATAATACAGGGGAGTTTGGTGCATACTGGAATCTCCATTTTATTTTAAAAAAAGCGTAAGTGGATCTCATATCCTCCTCTTAACAGCAATAGTGGGAAACATCAAATATTGAACTTGATAATTTGATGTTTAAATTGCATGAACTTCTAGATGCAGACAAAAGACAAGCTCTCATCCCTACCTCTTCACATGTGTAATTTAAATCAGTGGTCGCCATTCTCTGACTCTCAATCTGCAATCAAGGCTGAGGGTTGTGAAAGATTTTCTGCTCAAACCTGTCCATTTGAGTATGAATAATACACAAGGTAGAGTGCATTATGATAATAGCCTTCAATTACACAAGATATCTGCATATCTATCTCCTTTCCTTCTTGAATGCAGTGAAGAGGAGCATTAGACTTCTGAGGACACTGAACATGAGAGCAGCATGAATGTTGGATCGTCGCTTCTCTCTGGCCTCTCAGAGTCGCTTGTTTAGTCTCAGCATTCACAGCTTTGCTTCAATCAATATCAATTAATTATCGCGGGTACTCCAAAATGATAAATGCTTTTTATCTATGACTTCATAAATCAATGGCTTCACTGTTACCGTGCTAACATTTCCCTCATCATCAGGCTCAATCAATTGAAAAGTCACAGCGGACAATTTACATCGAAGATGTATGATGAAGAGGAATCAATATTATTAGCAGTGAGAGTGAAGGGGAAGTTGATATCTGTGACCAAGAATTTAAAAAACATCAACAACTCTCAAATTGTGTCACAGTAGATGAAAAACACAGCCACCTGAATTGATTCTAACACACCAAGTCCTTGCATGTCTTGTGTGCAGTCGTATATCATAGCTACTATAATTCTTAGACTGCTCAGGTGGAACATCTGACAGGATGTTAAGTCAGAGGTTAATCTTTACACACTGGCCATGTTTTCCTGTCATGCAGCGGTTGTAGCTCATGTTTCGTACTGGACTCTCCAAAGACTTCTGTGACCATGTGACCAAGAACCCAATGACCTGCTGTGCATGGTGTCAGACCCCTGAGGTCAGGGTGCACAGGGTGAGTGTGACAGGCGACGCCTCTCTTTGACGCTATACCGCTGACCTTCGACATTTTTTTTGAAAGCTTGGCTTTCAGAGTAGCAGCATAAATCGTTAGAAGAGATGCTAACGTTCATTCTTACATACAGTATATCGGCTTTGCAATGATTTAAAATGAGGGCGTACTGTCCCAGTTATTTGAAACATTCAAACGTAATTGAACTGATTGCCCACTGCAAGTAAAAAAAGAACTAAATAGATTTAAAATGTCAGCCAGGACGAGATGATTAGAGAAAAGAAGATTGTAACTATGTTTTGCTGCAAAGATTTTTATACATTTTTGGGACTTTTTCTTAATCTTTGCTTTCTTTGTGAAATATGAGATCATTATGTTTATTTCTTTGTGCCTATTTTTTTTTAGTAAACTAAAAAAAACTATATTTCCCTCTGGAATAGAAGTAAAAAGGGGCCGATATGTGTTCCACCGCAGCACATTACACATTACCTGTCTGAGGTGCATCATGTTGTATCTAATAATTTAGTAAAAATAAAACATTGTAACAACAGCTTTAATTAACATTGTTTATTACTTTTTATTGTGCTGTAAAAACTCGTGTGTAAAGTAGAGCAAAGAATAAGACATTGCTGTGTGTATCAAACATCGTATAGGCATGTAAATGATGAGGAATGCTTATTATAATTACCCCCTTTACTGTATGTTTCACTTCTACTTTAGGATCATTAGGGATGGAGACAGCTCCATCCTTATATTCTAATGTCATTACACCTGAAAGGGCCAACAGTTTGTCTTTTTGCTTTTAATGTCATGAACACCGTTGTTCTACATTTTCTCGACAGAGATGCGTTTAGGTCTTTATGCATATTTACTTTAATTTGGACAGAATAGATTGTTCACAACGGCCTAATTACCATAATTATACATGTTTCTATGGAAACCCACGAGTCCAGGTTTGATTCATTATGTTTTACCTCACAGACAGTTTTAATTGTTGTGATGCGAGATAAGAAATGGCTGTTGGCATTTTCAGCTACCCCACAATTGGCTTTTAACAGCTCTCTTGGAGTTTCAATTTGTGTCGACCACAGCCTTGTTCACTATACGCTGCAACACCCACACACCTGTAGGGGAACCAATGGGTGATTATTCCAGCAGTAGGGAAGATGTAAACTTTACTTGATGTATTGTAACTTTGTGATGTGACCTTCATTTCAGAGAATATATCACTAATCTAATTATAGGTACAAATTTATATTATGTTTACATTTGTCAATTTGAAAAATAACTGAGCATTTATGTGTTGTATTATAAATTCCATGTATTATTTGATAGAAGCTTTTACTTACATAAAACAGTATGTCTTATTTTATTTATTTTATTTTTTGCCAATGCAAAGTCACCAAGCCTTAATATCTTCTGAAGTAATTAAACTATAATAGAATGAGTTATGTTTCCATTACAGCAGTTTTTTTTAAATAGCAAAAAGTCACTTAAAGTGTCAAATTGAAAATATATCTCACATTCTACATAATAATTGCTTGTGTTCCTCAACTTTCCGCAAAAGTAATCACACCATGTGACTCCCAGGCGAGCAGTTTCCTTCACTGGACAGTTTTTTGTCCACAGAGAACAGGACTCAGATCCACACATCTAAGGCAACAGGTCTCAATCAGTCATGGTAGCTGGAGTTTGGCCCTGGACACCTCCCTCGCTATCTCAGAGCTATTGATCATTTAATTATGCTATATGGGTCAGATTTCCCATGATAGATGACACTGAAAAAAGAGAGAGATTGGAAACAATAAAGAAGTGATGAAAAAAAAGTTGGAGAACGTACAGAGAAGATATCATATATAGTATAATAATACAGCTTGGCAACTTGTCAAACGTCTTCCCAAAGAATGATTTTTGTAACACACAAGCTACCAGTTGTACTACTTTTACTCAGGAGAGGGAGAGCAGGAGGAAGGAGAACATACAGTAGCACAGTACAGTTCTATATAGAGATGTAAAGTAATTGTTGTGGTAATGGTATTGATGTTAATGTTAATAGAAAAAATAATAATAGCAGCTGGTGTTGCTATTTAGCAGAAACATGGGGGCAGCAGGTGCAACCATTGATCCAGAGGCAGAAATGCCTGCAGAAAGCAACTGAAAGAGAGAGAGAGAGAGAGAGAGAGACAGACGGGGGAGAGAAAGCACACAACTATGGGAAGAAATTGAATTAGTAACAAGCATTAATAGGATAAGAGATGCACAGATGGAGAGAGAAGAGAGGAGCTCAGTGCATCCTAGGAAGTCTTCCGGCAGCCTAGGCCTATAGCAGCATAACTAAGGGGTGGCTCAGGGTTCACCTGAGTCAGCCATATTATAAGCCTTATCCAAGAGAAAAGTCTTAAGCTTACTCTTAAATGTGAGGAGGGCGTCTGCCTCCTGTAAGCAAACTGGAAGCTGGTTCCACAGAAGACGAGCCTGATAGCTCCCATTCTACTTTTAGAGACTCTAGGAACCACGAGGAACCTGCATTCTGGGAGTGCATATGTGCAGTGTTACGTAAATGTAAAAAGGCAGTCCTTGAAGTTTGTTTTATGTGGGAGTTAAAGGACATATTCTATCAAAGGTTCCTTATGGTTTCTCTGGAGGCCAGAACAATGCCATCTTTAGAAAATGTGTTTCAGAGATGTCAGCCTGGCTACAGTGCTGAACAGAAACCTGAGGTTGTTCTTATTTTCCTCTATTAATGCTCTGGCATTACAAAGGGCCTTCCGATAGATTTTAAGATCTTGCCAGGTTAAGGCGCCATTTCCTTTCAAGTTTTCGCAATGTTTGTTTTAATTTGCAGGTTTATATATACCATGGATCTATCCTCCTCTGTTTAATTATTTTCTTTTTTAGAGGGACAACAAGATGATCAATTTGGGAGGGACTAAAGTTAGCATAGGAGTCATCTGTTATGTTGAGACATGGCATTGAATTAAATGAATGGAATAATTTCCTTAAATTTAGCTACAGCAGTGTAAGATAGACATCTAGTGTAGGAATGTCTGCCTAATAGCATGTAGTCCAGTAATAGGAATTCAGAAGTAATTAAATAATAATCAGATAACAAAGGACTCTGTGGAAAGACTATTAGATGTTCAGTTTCGATGCCATAGACAAGAACAAGGTCGAGGGTGTGGTTAAAACAGTGAGTGGGTTTATGTTCACTCTGACAGAAGCCAATCGAATCTAATAATGAGATGAATGCAGCACTAAGGCTATAACTTTCTACATCCACATGAATATTAAAATTATATTAAAATCTCCTACAATAATTACTTTGTCTGTTTTAAGGACTAAACCTGATAAGGACTCTGAGAATTCAGATAAAAATTCAGAAAATGGTCCAGGAGCTCGGTACACTGTAACCGAGCAGTCAATTGGCTGTAGTGTTTTACACTACTACTATATGAAACTTGTACTTTTTACTCGCTGTAACGCTCTACGCTGTAGCTACTTTGTAGATTAAGATTTTAGATATAAAACGCATGATTAGATTATTAAATATGATTCATTACTGTTAAATTTGTTGTTGTTCAAATTAGCTCCACCTCCAGCAGCTTCAATATTAAAACATCTCAGGCATTAAAACATCAATAATAATGATGCAGTAAAATAATATACACATATTATAATGTAATATTCTGAAAGGGGCCATTGTGCATAATGAGTATTTTTGCTTTTGGTACATATTGCCAAAAATTACAAAAATTAAGAAAGCAGGACTAATAAAAAAAATTAAATACAGTAGTATGAGTATAAAATGCACACACACCATGCAGCATATAACATGTTATGACTTTAAAGCAATAGCTGCCTCAAGTGAACATTGATGTGACAAGTAACTGAATCTAACTGGGTGTAATATTGTTCTGTGTCTGGTGGAGAGCTTGTTATATAAACTCCCTTCTGTTTATTGTGTGTTGGAGTCACTGCAGGCCGTATGAGAACGTGCTCCAAATCCCTCGTCTGGTGGACTGCTGGTTAAAAAGCTTTCAGGCGACACAAATGTGCGGTTACAAGTCACGGTGTGCTACCTGTGAAGCAGAGGTGACTGAGTATGAAGAGGTTAGTGAAATCTTAGCCCTGTTATTTATGTGCTCTGTCACTCCCTGTCTCTCGATCTCCCTCAGCTGTGCTATTTTCTGCTCTCCCTCTGCAGCACGGCCCTCGCTCAGGCAGGCTCGAGCTCCCAGCTCTAATTCTGCAGCACTCGCTGATGTCCTTCATTTGACCTTGCCGCGCCACGACGCCCTCTGTCACCATGCTGCTAGCCTCGCTGTGCACCCCGTGGCTCGCCATCGCATCATTACAGATACGCACACACAGACACATATTGCCATCCCGCTAATCAATAGTGCATCGGGCTCCAGGTCAACGGGGGGAATTAACTGAGCGTGCCCAATCACGAGGACGGGGCCTCTGGGAAAAATCATTGGCTTTGCAGCCTTATGACTGGTCAAACATGTAGTGTGGTGTGTATATATGCCTGTGTGTGCTTAAATCTGCTTGTGTGTGTTTTCAGTAATGACTAGGGTGCAAAGGCTAAAAGCAATATTGCAATGATGACCTGTTGGTCACTGCGCAGGATTGAGTTTGTACATGTGGGTTGTTTGATCGTATGGTTTGCTGAGTGTGTTAGCATTAGGTAGGCTCCTGATCCTCCTCTATAGAGGTTACACTTGTATCATCTAGTCCTCCCCCTCCACCTCGCTGTGCCCGGCTGCTGAGCAGGGGCACTTAACACTCATGTGTATGTTTCTACCTACCTTAACTGTAAGAACAGAAAACCAGCTTTTTCTTACTGTGACTCAAAATGTTGGGCATCTGCTAGCATTGTGGTTATTTCTGTCTGTGTAAGAATTAACCCTTGCTCATACTTGTATTCTGTGACTATGTGCTTCTGCACTGGCAATTAAAATAGGCAGAATTATTATTATTATAGGTTACTAGTGCATCAAAATGTGAACGTCAAGCTGCAGTAATCTGTTTTAATGCTTGTTTATTTAAAGTACCCATACTTCTCATGCCCATCGATGCAGCATGTTACTCAGAGCATAAAAATGCCTGAGATTAATATAAGATTACATGAGCTACAGTACTCCTTCTACACCTGCATCTGTATAAAAGGCTGACCAGTTGGATAGAGGAGTGCATGGCATTCTGCTCTATCTCCATCACTCCATTCCACTCATCTGTCCCCAGGGCCAGAGTCAGAGCGGTGGGATCAAAAGTAAAATCAGAGCGGAGAGCTGTATCCAACCGTGTCAGTCGGCAAGGTCTCTCCCTCTACTGTAGTCTGGCAACGTCCAGGGCTGAGGGCAGTGATCTCTATCAACAAGGATAAATTCAGTCAAGCCTCTAAAATGTGTGGCGGTGGACCTCAAGTGATTTAAATCATTAAAATGAGGCCAGCTGCATCATGCAGTCACAGCACGCATGGGGGCATCCAGCAGCCTGGTACAAAGAGAAGAGTGCCATCATCTGGCCCCTGCTGATACATCCATCCCACTGCAGAGTGCCTGTGTGTGGAGAGATGGAACAACAGATCTGTGTAGGCTTTAGTGTAGGTATTTGAATGTGTATAAGCATAAAATAAGTGTTTGGTCCAGTGTGACATTGTTGGCAATTTCAGAGACATATAGACCCATCTTAAAGGTATAATCCGAACCTTTTAAGTACAAATACTTGTAATGTATAATTGAATGTGTACAGTTTTGTGTGAAAGAATATACTGTGTGTTTGGTTTTTCGTGTGAGGCCCTTTCTAGGTAACCTGTGTAATAACATGATTATTAGTGCAGATTGAGTGTGGAACTTGTGAGTTCAGGAGAAAATGCATACCAGCCTGAAAGCATCTTAAGGAAGAACACATCGCTTTTACCAGAGACAGACAACAATCACACATCAACCGTTCCATTTCGCAAATAACAGAGCAGCGCCTCCTGCAATCATTATATGGGCCTGCGAGAGGGAGAGTGTGTGTGCCTTGTATAATTGTAGGGTTAGATGCATATGTTTGTAGTCATTCTGCTCATTGTAAAAAGGTCGTGAGGTGCTGATTTACTTTTCAGCATGTAATTGAAAAAGAGAATCGCTACAAGTCACTTGCACTTGCGGTCTTCAACAAAAAAGTGCTTTTGGGGAGTGAAACGAACCGACTTGCATCAGTGCTCGACTCAGCTTTCTCTGGCTTCTGTGCTGGCAGTCGACAAATGTCAATGTCTACGTTGTAAAACCCACAGATTTAAACTTTAAACAGTTTTATGAAATGTAAAATGATGTTAGCACTGTCTTTTGATTGACACCCTTGCATCTTTTTTTTGTGTCACCCTCAAACACACACTTTTAAAAAAACAAAGCAAAGCACAGCACGTTCCAATGCAGAGCATGCTTTATAAAACCGTTAATCACATCCTTGGGCTTCATGAAATCTCTGCAAAACTTGATTGTCCTGCTAACAACAACAGCAAAACAAACAGACGGAATTATCTGTGACACATACCAGACAGCCAAAACACACAGGAGCATCTCAGTCAATCAGCAATCTAGCCTGTCCCGAGCATAAACACACCTATTACACACGCCAATCGGTGTCAGTGTAAACAATGCAGAACAATGCACTCTGCATTTCTAGCTGCAGCGTCTCCTCTGATTGGCTGGATCGATCGTCGTAGGCATTTGATGTTATAGGAGGAGAGGGGAGGCATATTGATTGGAGGATAATCAGAGTCAAGCTGGCTTGGTCCTCTTCAATAATTCAAAGGAAGGATTTGGGGTGAGATTCCCTTAGATCGGAGGTGTGATGTACATTTCATAGCCTGAGAGTTGGGGAGATGAACGTGGATGGTGTGTGTGTGTGTGTGTGTGTGTGTGTGAGAGAGAGAGAGAGAGAGAGAGAGAGAGAGTGGGATGTGGGGGTGTGAGGGTTGGGGATGGAGGTCACGTGGGCTCAAACATGAGACATCTTTTAAACCAATGGCACTACACGCAACGGTGAACTAATGCTTTTCTCCATTTTCTACAACTATGAAAACTACAGTGGAAAAAATACTATTAATAATTTGTATGTTATGTCAGTAACATGCATGCGCTTGCATTTGTGAGCTTGAGTTCATTTACTTGAGGCATATATTTCCCTCTTTGGATGCTTTTTGCAACAATCCTGAGGCAGAATATATAGCAAACTGTGTTTACCTCACCCAGAGGACCTTACACTGCAATCCAACCATTGATTTTCCTCTAACACCTTCAGTTCTGTATGTGTGACTAAGCCAGTTTTACCAGCCGTGGCATCGCTGTGAAAAACAGAACAAGCATAAGCATTTCTTTCTTTCTGTCTTCACTGAATGCATTAACTTCAGGATCAGGGTGTACTGCCTTTTTGAACCTGAATTACATTATTGTTGATCTTGTTGGAACATCAGTTTGTATGAGATCAGAGAGCATGTCGAGTCAAATTAACTTTGTATGATTACTTGGCTGTGGAGTTTGATGGTTTTGTTAGTGTGGAGCTTTGATCATATCATAACTCTGACCTGCATACCTGTGTGTTTTTGTTGATCTGTTAGAAAACTGTTAGATTTCTGACCTGAGCAGATGTTTCTATGTCTCACATGCATTAAAATGTCTTCAGTATTTTCATAGAATAAAAAACCTTACCTTACCAGGCTGCTCTCTGACCAATTACACAAAGTGTACATAGAATACTTTACATCAGCACAGTGCAGTTACATGAGGAAGTTTATATCATTATTACTATGCCCCGCTCATATCTTACAAGACAACACAAATTAATATAAGTCAGATGACATTTTCATCATGGTTCTATGCACTTTATGTAAAGCTCTTATTTGGAAGTCGCTTTGGATAAAAGTGTTTGCGAAATGCCTAAATGTAATGTAATGTAAATGTAATGAAGAAAAATGAAATGAAGAAAATCAATTAAAATATCTTCATCAAAATTTTAGACCATCATGTTTACAGCTAAATTCATAAATCACTAACATAACATGTACTGTATATTTATGATAATGAAAAATGAGAAACTAGAATTAATGGAAATTAAATAGTCCATCTTGCATTCTTTTCAGGGCTCTGGAGACAAAGTCAGCAATCTTAAACAGATTACAGTGAAACAACCATCAAAAATATTAATTAGTGCATGTAAGCTGTAGTTTTTTGCTGAAATACTCAGAGGAATAGCTGCCTTCATTTCCTCTATTAATGTTATTTAGATATCTTTAACAATACTAGATGGCTCACCTAACTTAAAACATTATCCATTACATTGTAAACAAGGTAAATTGCAAATACAACCTGTATAATGCTATGCAAATGCTATCGCACAATCAAAAAGGATTTAAACAAGCTGTGCATACTGCATGTTGCTACACATAACTAGAGAAATCAATGTAACATAAAAACAAAACAACATTAAAAAACAAGAAGTGCATTTCTCCAGCAAACATTGTGTGAATTAATTTGCATACAAAGAGAGGATTGTGGGAGTTGTGTGAAAAACCCCAGCCAAGAGTCTCTATAAAGAACAGACATGATTTATGGAAAATGATTTTCAGGGCTGATAGTGCCCATGTATAAAATCTGATGAGATTCTTGAAAATATTTGTGACTATTATTATGGTGAAAATATCACCATTTCAGACTGCTGCTTGGAAACGCCTTTTGAAAGCTGAGCTCAAGGTGCTTTTTGTGACCTGCAGAGGCTTTAGTGTCTTCATATTTATGACCTGTGCCGTGTCTATATGACGCTAGTCATACGTGTCTGGAATCGGACTGCAGCGCTGGTTCTGCAGCCCAGCAAAAGGTCACACAGGGGGGGCTTCCTCCATGGCGCGCGGTTTTCTCCCGGCGCTTATCTCCTAATCACTGCAATTACTACAACAACACTTGTTTGTTTGTTTGCTGGGATGGTGCATTAGTGTGTTTGTATCACACTGACCGGTGCAGACGTGTCAGGCGGGCATCTGGGGAGGGACACTGCAGTTAGAGGCTATGCAGACTGCAGATGTGGGATCAAGATAGAGCAGCCGCTGCCACCATCATCATCTCAAACATCACCATCATCATCACCATCATCATCATCATCATCTTGATCATGTCGCTCTCTCTCTCTCTCTGTTTCTCTGCCTGTCTCTGTCTTCCTCGCTCTCTTAAAGTGAAGCACATAGCACTGGGGAATTACTGTATCAGGTCATCTGTCAGCCTCCATTCTGCACCATACCCTTTATACCAAGGATGCTCCCTTAAATATATTGAGCTGTTGAGGTTATGTTATGTTTAGATATAGCGCTTACTGTAAAACACCCTCCTTACTCTAAACGCCCTACACGTTTTGTCACTAAAGCCAACCGAAATTCATCGTCATCACTTAAATATTTTGTCCTCGTGTCTATTTTTTGATCTACAAAGGAGCCGTGTGATATTTTATTCTTCTTGCATCGCCCTTGTCTCACTCAGCCCCAGTCCACTCACTATTTAAACAGAGGATGTGAGCATGTAGACAAACCGTGCTCTCTGTCACCTCTTACCTGGAATCACGTCTCCATATACACTAATTATCCCATTTGGAGAAACAGGGCTCCTCCACTGCCGCTGCTCTGGCTCCAGAGCCTATGGCGTCTCCAGCCCTAGTAGGTAAGATGCAGGGCTTCTCTCCCACTCATCATTACTGCAGGAGATACCTGGCTAATTATAGCCCTGTGCTGCTGTAATAGAGACAGACCTGGATACCAGGGTGACCGAGAGGAACAGACATTGCTGTAAAAGAAGGATATGGAAGAGAGATGCTTAAACAAAGGCATCCAACTGCAATGGTAGACTGCTTCAGAGGGCATATGGACACAGATATACTCCACAATACAACCTGGTGATGGAAATAAAATTTGTATTGACATTTTTAATGTATAAACACCTCTTTTTGGTTCTATTTTATTTTTTATGAATGCTTGAAATTTTTTATTTGTAATGTTTTACTAGAATATTCAGGTTTTTAAATATTCCAATGTTTTTTCACTCATTTCCAGATGAAATAAAAATATGTTCAGTCCCTGAATTCATACCTCAACGTGAGAAGTAAAAAAATGTTTTGGTAGAAGAGGTGGTGCCAATATTAGCTTTAGCATTTCTCCATTCCAGCCTACACAGTACAACGCTTCTCTGTTTAATATGGCTTGACCTTGATCAGAAAACTGTAGGTGAGCTGCACGGCAGGTTCAACACACACACACACACACACACACACACACACACACACAATGTACAATGTGTGCATCCTCTCCGACCCAGCATGTCCTCTTTCCATCATCTCTAGTTTTTTTCTCTCCCATCACTGTAATGGCTCTCTCTCTCTGGGTTTATGCAGCATCATTCACAAACATCATCCAGCTCTCCTCCTCGTCCTTCCCCTCACTCACTCTCTTGTCCTCTCAGTCTTTTGAAGTCCTTGATTCACGTATATATTTTCCTGAAGTGCTCCTATATGTCAGCCGACCAGCCAGAGAGACAAAGGCAGGACTGAGTTAATTACCTATCATTTAGAGCAGATGGCTGCAGATGATATGTAAATGTGTGTGTGTGTGTGTGTGTGTGTGTGTGTGTGTGTGTGCATGTGACAATGAGTGTGTATCTGTGTGTTTTGCCTGTATATGTGTGTTAATGTGCTTGTGGATATGGCTGCATATGTGGGTTTGCATATTTAAAATACATCCCTCTATCTTTTCCTATGTATCCAAAATATTATATTATCTCTTTCTCACACACACACACACACACACACACACACACACAGGGAGGCATGAAGAGGCTTTTTATTTCCGCAAAGGGGTTTGCGATTTAAAATGTGATATGGATTGTTTTATTCCACCCAGATAAAGTGTTAATGACTGAGGCCATAATTATGGGCTGCAATTTTTCTGAAATTACTTGCAGCCTCTTTTAGGCAGCCTGCATTTTCATTCAAATGTATGTTTAACGACCAGTTTCTTCATCTCTGAATTAAAATACTGTGTTGTACATTTGCTTTTAATTATTTGAGGTCCATATTTTGTACCCTGATTTCTTCACATATAATAGAGATATGGTATGTCTTTTGAAATCATCTGCTCTAAATTCTTTCGCTCTGAGGCTGCAAAGCACTGAGATGAATCTAGGCCATAGCAAGTCAATTGAGACATTTGGGGGGTTTTGTCTGTTTTTGTTTGATTGCTTCTCAAGAGTATCTTCTCAGAGTCTAAAGAGATTTTTTCTTTTTTTCCTTTTTTGAGAAGCAAGCTCACTTGACACCAAAACTAAGCTGATGTGTTCTGTTTCTTAGCATGAAGCAAGGAGCACAGTAAATCAATGATGAATGTGCAATGAATCAGATATATATGTTACAGTGCACTCCATGACACAGGAAGAAATGTAACCACAGAGGGAGGGCAGGAGGGAGAGGAGCTGGGGGTGCGCAGTCAGATCAATAGTACTGCTAGGGAGACCTGTTCGTTTTTGACTTTACACTGTAAATTAAGCCTTCTCTGTGCCAACATTTTCTCAGCAGTGAGTGTGTGAATTACAGTGTATATGCAGGCTATAATACACCGTTTATGCATTGTACTGTAGCTACTGTAACGTGTGTGAAATAATCTGTGTATGTTTATTCTCCACCAACACACCCAGCGGGAGTCTGTGAATGCAGTCAGCATGTGCGACTGTAAGTTTGCAGTGCCACAGATGGAGACCCACTAATTTACTCATTATGGAGATTTAATATGAGAGAATTAAGCTGCAATAATCAGATGTAACTAATACACAGCATCGTCATTCAGTGCGCTTCATTTTGCCATTCAATTTGAGCTTGATTCATATTCAGATCCATCCGCTCTCTGCTACATTTCACTTATTTTACCCAGTCATAAATGCCAAATATTTAATAAACGTTTTTTTTTATTTTATTTGCATAGATTTGTATTTTTTATGCTCGGGCATGACACAATCAGTGCACCAGCAGCAAATGGAGCCAATTCATATAATGGTTAGTTCCCTATTGGCTCCCTGGCGAGCAAAGCTCTTTCACAGCTCTGAGAAGTTAACTCTGCTTCAGGCCTTTTATGGCATGATGGCAAATAAAGCCGTTTGACTTCATACATGTAAAGAGTCATTAGCTAATTCAGCTTGTCTTCAGATAAAGCACTCTACTGTTCCATCATGTTACCATATTAAATCAAATGATAATTTTAAATAAGACTTAGCAAAAAATAGGACATTAGGAATTGTGCAAATCGGTTTTAATGTAACTCCGGCAAACTGAGTAAAAAAAAAAAAATCCTACAATGGCTTGTTGGTATTGCAGGAATTATCTTGTAATATTTATCCTATATGTTGAAATGTATGATATATATTAGATAAATCTGCAAAATGTGAATATGCTTCTGAAACATTGAATCAGCATTGTCTCTGCTCAGGAATCAAATCAGTGTGTGGCTGCTAGAAAATGGAACCGGTCACCGCTGAGCTTTCTGTTATAACAACGAGGCCCTCTACTGGCAACAAGAGTCTCGGCACCAGCACCATGTTACAGTATGACATGTTGGAAAACACCACCAGGATCTCCTCTGTAGTTCTTTTCCGTGCTTGTCCTTGGGGAGTTTTAGTTAGCGCTCCTTATTTATCCCTGTTTTGGCCTCAGTCCTGGTAACAGTGCGGGCTGCAGAGTGCAGAGTGCAGAAAACACTGGTGTCATTTTCATTGTACATTCTCACTGTGTCCACCACTGCTGATTAAATGCAGAGGAAACACCCATCATGTGTCTTTCAGTCTAAATATATCTGTTCCAAATTAAAATGTGCTATTGTGTTGAAATTATAGTGACCTAATTTGGACAATAATAGCTCTACAAAATGAGACAAAAGAGGATTTTGGTTAACCTTTGGCTGTAACGTTTGTGTGTCAACCACCAGGCTATTAGTTACATGGTCCTGTATCATAGTCTGATACATTTGAGACTGACTGCGCACTCCAACCTATTTTCACACACGTTTTCTCTTTCTATCACACAAACACACAGTATCTCTCTCGTCCCCGAGGAGAGTGTGTGCACCTTTGATCTGGTCTTGCTCGTGGTCTATATCTCTCCTGAAGCAGAAAACCATTACATACACTTTGTGTCCAGAAACACTTGTCATGCAATGGCGAGCTCAGATCACAGGGAATCAAAGGTGTGGGTGATGCCTCCAGAACCTGCATTAATATGCATGAGAGCGGGAGCTGCCCTATGATGTAATTGCGGTAGCGGCGAAGGTCAGTGCCTTTGCCCAGCTTGTGCACAATATCAAAGCCAAGATATACGACACAACACTTAGGTTTCTTTATGGTAATCTCCATGCATTTTGAAGATGGAGGATGACTGCTGATAGGGATGTAAATAGATGAAAATCTGCTTTTAATTGTGTTATCACCAAACTTTGTATGCTCTCAGGGGTCTGACTCTCACATTATAATGTTGCGCTCTCATGTTCTCTCCTTGGACACACATCACAGTGAGCCTTTCATCCGGGGAGTAAAGCTGTTTACAAGCCTCCCACCCACCCATGTGGTCCTATTCTCAAGGCTCTGCTGGTTCTGAATATAATGGACTTCCCTTTTTATTCATGTTCCAGCTCTGGCCCTGATCTGGCCCCAAGGATTCTACTGTATATCAAAGCAAAGCATCCAAATGTTTAATGAGAATCACAAAATAAATCTGTTTCTTGAATATAGATCCCTTGCTACATTAGAAAATATAGAAAAATATGCGTTATAAGTGAAATCCAACATGTTGTCCTTTGTAGTCAGTGGTTCATCCTGTGGTGACTTGATGTAGTTTCAGTTATTCTCTCTGTATTGTTCCCCAGTTGTTTGGGTCCTGTGAATCCTTCACTAGTGCAGCTGACTGATAGAACCAGGACAGAAAACAACTTCTATCACACAGATATGACTGCTCTCAGACCCAGTTCTGTCACCACATATGTTACTTTAAAAAAGAACAATATTTATTGCGGTATTTAACATGGAATCAAACTTGTCCTGGGGGTATTCAGAGAGTTTTCAGTCAGTCTCAGTCAAAAAGGATATTGAAATGTTAGTCAATCAAATAATCTCAACAGACCAAATCTTGACTTGATGACCATCATGTAAAACAATTCAAGAAACTCAACTCACACAGCTGCAGGTCTGCACTGAAAGTATGTTTTACAACCTTTCCTTGCATGTCATTTTGTGTAATCAATTTCAAACAGCAGTGTTGTAACATGATTAAAGAGTCAGCATGCTCACAGTGACAATGCTAACATTGGCATGAAAAGTTAGTTTGGCGTGATAGCGTGCTAACATTTGCTAATAAGCACCAAATACAGAGTACAGCTGAGGCTGATGGGAATGTCATTTGGTCCACAGATATTTGGTCATAAACCAAAGTTTCGGGAAATTTAAACCTTGTGGTGGCGCTAGATGGGAGATCATCAAAATTATTACAATTCATCTTGTGGGGAATGTGATTGTCTGTACCAAATTTCATCCAGTAGTTGTTGAGATATTTCAGTCTGAAAAATGGACAGATAGACAGACAGATCCACGGGCCGACATTGCCATCCATAGAGCCTCGCCGCTAGTGTGGCTAAAACTAGATGGCTTTAAGATAAGGCGTTTCTGAGAGGGAATAGGTGGCCAGTAGTGTGGGAATCCCCCTGAATTAGCAGCACAGCAGGACGCTTCCTGTACAGTAGAAACTAAGAAGATTTCAGTGAGCCTCTGTCAGTGCTAATAACCACAGTGGTCTTGCAGAGAGCTCCCCCAGGGCTGTTTGACCATGCAGGGAATGGGAGGGGTGATGTTCGGAGAGGTGGGGGTCGGGTGGGTTTGAGTTGATGCCTCTCAGAGTGTCGCAACTCATTTAGCTCTTCGGGGCACAGCCGATCCATCTCTCTCGTGTAGAAATAAGGTTCATCATAACCCTGCTGTGTTTGGAGATGAGTGGAGATGGTGAGAGCACAGAAGCGAGGAATGGGTAAGATGCGTGAGCGGACAGCGAGGCCGAAAGACAAAAATACAGACAGACACGCAGGCAGATATTCAGAGACTTGCCTAGGGGTTCTCAGGGGCCTTCTGGGCATGCCCCAACTGCTGACATCAGCAGAGGCAGAGCAACCCCCACAGAGCACGGTGAACCACGAAGGGTGGGCGAGAGGAAGGAGAGAAGGGATGGGCAAGGAGGAAAGAAGATGGAGGGGGAGGGGATAAGGCTGGGGGTACAACACTTGTAATCGGATCATTGGCTACAGTGGGTTGAGTCGATGTGATCAATAGGAACTGCACATACAGCAGAGAGCCTTTAATGGCCCTTAATCTCCATCAGGGCTGAACAGGAGGGTGGAACAGGAAGTCACAGGAGCAAAGGCAGCCTGCATCACATTACACACTCAACCTGCACTTGCACAATGCCATACACTTAGATTCTCTCCCACACACACACACACACACACACACACACGGTGACTCCGAAGACTCCAGGCCTCAGCAGCCAGCATGTCATATTTCATTCCTCTGCACCTTTTCATTTCATTACAAATGCATTACATTTCAGACCATTCCATTCTGCACCACCCCCTGCGATGCAAAAACCTTGGCTTGAACACATCGTCCCAGCACAGGACATTTTCCAACCTTTGCATTCAATAAGCAGCCTGACCGCTGCTAGTGTTTCTACGCTCGTCATCTCAGCAGTACAAGAGAGGTTGCAGTCCAGTTATGAAGTATAAATGTGGTACCAAAGCTCTGGATGCAGTGCTATCTTATATTCCTCCAGGTCATATATTTGACTCATCTACTCCATAGATTAAATATTCATATTTATGAGGCTCCGCGCTGTGTGTAGCCAAGTGTCCTAGAAGGGCGGCGCAGCTTAATAAACAGAAATTAGTGAATAAAACGCCCAGCAGCAGTCCTCTCAATCTCTATGCTTCATGTTCTTTATTTTACTCGCTCTTTCTCTCTCCCCTTTGCATTTTTTTCTTCCATACTGCTTTCATGATGTAAAGAGTGGACTGACAAAAACCTGAAACGCCAGGGCAGAAGCAGGACTGTGCATGACCTACTGTAAAATGAATAAAGATGTCCCAGATATGCTCAGATGATCTTGGATAAGAGAGCTTTGGAATCTGTAAAGTATGGCTCTTTTTGTTTGCCCTCTCTAGTGCCTTTTCCCCATTATTCTCCATTAGCCATATGCACTCACTCTCAACTACATTGTAAAACATCCTAAAATAGCTCTAGATGAAGCCGTCTTTTTTCATGTTCCTTGTGTGTACATTTTAGATCTCTGAAGGAAAGCAGGAAATGCATGTTTATTATCAGCAGCGGGATACACAGGAACTGCTCTTCACACTGAGATCTGTTCACAACTCCACTTACATTAATGACACACAGGGAAAATGTTTTTCTCACCCAAGGAGTTGTATGAACATTGTGGTGTTGATTTGATTAGTACTTCTTGTTGCCAGGAAACATTTGATCAAATTAATAACCCTTGGCGTTGAATTATTCCCCGTTGCTTTATATATGCCTATATGCATTACATTACACTGCATTTGTCCATACGGAGTTGTGAAGAGTGCTCTTATGAATTGCTGACTAATACATTGCATTAGTCATTTGTCCTGTTGGAATAGCTTCATAAATCAATTCATTTAAATTTTATTTATATAGCGCCAAATCATAACTGAAGTTATCTCAGCACACTTTTTATGTAGAGCAGGTCTCGACCGTACTATTCATAATCAATTGACTGTGAAGGACTTAGGAAGTAAGTTGCTTTGTATTTACAGTGCCAGTATCAGTTAAAATGGAAGTAATTGTTCTCCTTAACAACATTCACAGCAAATTATGTCAAGCATTTTTATCCATGTTTGCCAATAAGTAATTCAAACAATAGTAGCCCCAGCATCATTTGTGTGCTGTACATTTTAAGTATCTCTAAAATACAAAATGAGTCATCCTGCTACAGGTACATGTCAGTCTGTTTAGTAGCACACAGACTTGGTCATACATTCATGCTATTTAGACACAAACTGGGGCAAGCTTTCCAGTATTTGAAAAAGTAACCCTGATGATGTCATCAGCTGTTTTGTTGCATCATGGGATTTTGGAGCTTGATTTTGGAGCTTGATTTTGGAGCTTGAATTCGATTGTCTTGACCTCTGCTTCTTGACTTCTGATCTTGCCAATGATCTGTCTCATCTGAATCCCCCACCTTCATGGAAGTGCACAAATGTATTAATTTAACGATTTGTTTGGTTTCTTACTTTGTTTACTGTTCTAAAAGACTGCATAATGTATCAATGTGTTAGAAAAATGTTAAGCTGTTAGAGAATATGTAGGAAACAGGTTTGACAAAATGTGAATTGAGACATAAAAATGTGAAAAGTTGGGCCATGTGGTATGTCTGTGTCCCTTTTCATGGATGGCGCCTCCCTGTGGGCACCAGAGACAATAACAACTGTAATTTGTCTGATAATTTGTTGCTCTATTCAGCACCTGCATCAACAGAATAACAAAATACTGAGAGAATATCATATATCTTTCATTCTTCTCTCCTTGTAGGCAAAATAATAATGTCTTCCCATCTTAGATCTACATCACATCATTGTGTTTGGGAAAATGCTCAGCCTCTACTTTCAGTTCACAGATAATGATATAACCATGGCAACAGAGACACCTTTGAAAAGGGCAGGGAGAAAACTTAGACATAACTGTCAGTCAAAACACAATTCTTTCAAATAAAAAATCTAATTCTGATGATTATTTCAGCGGACTTGTCGAGCAACAACTTGAAACGTCAATATAGCTTTGAATGTAGGACTCAGCTCTGAGTCATTGATAATGCACTCACCCCACCTTACCCTGACAACCTTTCTACAATATACAAACAATGCTAATCAGCAAAGCAGACACATATATCAGAATAATTTCAGGGTCCTCTGATCAACCTCACGTCAGTTAACATAGTCATCAATAGGACTAATGTTCTGTGAGGACTCATTGAGTGACACGCCATGGCCCAGAGTGTGAAAACCTTCAAAACATCGAGGAAGTGCCAACCCTGAGACTTGCCCTAACCTTGCCTTGAGCCATGTGTTGATGAGTCTTCAGTGTGACTGAAACTTCAAAGGCATTTCGGCTCACTAAGAAGAGGATGCTCCTTCTCTCTCATCTTCACTCAACTGAATCCCTCTCCAGAAGGACATTTTGATGGTTTGAAAAAAGAATCTGAAAAGTTTGCTTGGCACTTTCTTGGAACAGCTTTGACGACTGTGCACAGGGGCAAATTAACTGCTGGAAACATTAAAGTCATTAACCAGTTAGTTTGATCTCTAAATGGTAAAAACAAGATGACAAGCCATTGAAATTGAATGAAATAAGGGAGTGAGCTTACGGAGCATTTATTTTTCCAGTTTAAACCTAATGATTTAAAAGCTACAGCAGTGTGCACTCCTACAGCCATTATCATACCGCACTTTTCCTCAATTCAGCCAACGAGGTCAAATCAACATCACTTGAGGTCTCTAATTAAATCAGTGTTTTGCATATTTGAGAATTTGTACATCTCAGCAGCATCACACACAACTTTTTTTGTAATTGTGGGGGCATTGTGAGGTGAATAAATACAGAGCTCCCTGCTTAGTTTGGCTGTTGTGTTCGCAGACAAATGGAGGCAGGAAGAGTGTGTTCTTTACAAAGGCTGCCTGCGAAACCTGATGGATGCACAAATTAACACACAGAGGAGAGAAGTTGCAACCCAAAGCCTCCAATGTTATAATTATAGCTCTTTCTTCCTTCTTGACAAACATAAAGGGGGATTTTATCTCACTCCCTGCTCACATCCTCTTTCTCCCTCTCTTCTCCACCTCTCACTGCACAGCTTGCCGAGCTGGCATTAATTGCTCCAAAAAGCTGTGGAAGCACAACAAGTGCTTCTCATCCTGGTATAATTGTGTGTGCAGGAGTTGGAGGGCTTGAGAAGAAAGAGGGCTTTGCTGCTTACAGGGAAGGCTTTGTAGTGTGTCTTAGGAGCTGAGGATGTTTGAAAAAATAAATGATATGGTGGCGCACTCTGGTGGACAGACAATGAAAGAAAAGTTCTTTTTCTTTTTTTGTTTATTTTCCTGAATATAAGAAAAAATAATACAAAGCATACCATGCACATCACATGTTGTACTTAATGTGTGCAAGCCTTGTGTAAATAATGGAATGAGGAAGTTATAAAAAAATTTAAGACTTATGATGGAGTTCCTCCCCTAACTGAAATAATTTATAATCCTCACAATGAAAATGAATTTTGGGGGGACGGGAATGTTGTGCAGTTCTTTGTGCATTATGTGTTATGTCACTATTTCATTCCCATCTTAGTCTTACAATTACATACTACCTCTACCTGTCATAGTAACAAAACTTTGTTTTAGTATCACACTGTCTAAAAGTACATTTCAGTGGATTTTCCGTCCTGACTACAGCCATCTTTGTTAACTAGCATGTGGGACCACCTTTTTCTTTCTTTCTTCTCATAACAGCTGCCACTTGGTGTGACACTTAACAAGGCACCTGTAAAATCCTATTTTCAAAAGTCCAATCAGTATTTACAGATACTAATTCACTTTGTTTTATTTTATCTTTATGTAAATAACAGGTGGACTTAAGTGAAAGATCTTTGTGATTTTTTAATGATAACTAAATATGTCTTTATGAATACAGTAGCCTATATGTTCTGTTTTTAAAAAAGAATTTTTTGCAAAAACACGTCATATTAAGTTGTTCTCTAGTATTACTGTCTATTGAAAGGCATGTCAATCAATGTGGAAGTAATGGAAGGCCTATTTTGTTTACATTTGGATCATGATTTGTGCCTTAAAAGTTCCCCACAAAGCCATCAGTGCTTCACTTAATTTCTAAATGCAGCTCATAGAGGAGAGTTCATCCCAGAGACGTAAAATGCAATTCATGTCAGGTTTTAGCGGCCAGGTGATTAACTTCGATTTTACCTGAATGTTTCTCAAACTATTTCTAAAGCATCCTTGCATTATCATAGGGAGCACTATCCCGCTGAAAGTACCGATCCCCTGCTGTGATAATGGCATATTCTACGGCATCAAGGTCTCCCTCACTGACCTGTGCAGTAACCATGCACGATGTGTGCATTACCAAAGTCCACCATCGTGTTTCTGTAGTTGAAACTCTGATTCATCAGACCAGATGAGCTTATTCCTGTCATCACTTCAAAGGTTTACCCTGGACAGGAAAGGTACTCAGTGTGCAGTGCAAGAACTACTCACATCTTTTATTTAGTTAAAAGTACCAGCGCAGCAATGTAAAAATACTCCATTACAAGTAAAAGTCATGCATTCAAAATTACATATTGTATATGACATTATTGGATGGATTAATAGATTAATATTGATGTATTAAGCAGCATGTTGTAATTGGTTACTTCACACACAGTTAGCTAGTTCAGTCAAGTTTAGTTAGATACATCTGAGGGGTTGAGATGATTAATGGGTGAGTAAAGGAAAAAAAACCTCAATTTTGATACAAATATGTTTGCAGTTTTTGGGACTTTTTATTTTTTTATGTGACATTTTGAACAGTAAATAAAATAAAACCATGCAAGAAATTTAGAGGGGAAATGTCTCTTTGGGAGAACTCATAGATGTCTGAAATATGAGCCCCAACTTCCCACTGATTTTATCATAAAGTCACAGGCCAAAGAGGCTGGAAACAACTGGTTTAATATGTAACTATGTGTTTTGTGCTTGAGCGAATGTATTTTCCACCACTGCCTTCATGGCCATGTCCTTGCTGTGGTACTCCATACAGGTATAGGACTGCCTGTTAACTACTCCACTTTAGCCTGGCAGGGCAGCCTCCCACACAGCTAACATGTTGATGTGGTGTCATCTTCAAGTCTATTTATTGTGCACATTTGATATTTTAACTATATTTTCAAACACACCTCCCCACCCTGAACACACAGTTATATGCTGACATGCAAAGCAGATGTGGAAATGAAGTAGCTGCTACTGTATATACACTCGCTTATTTAGAGGCACATATGCAAATAGAAAAGGGAGGATCCGCTTGTGCTGCAGGAGAAAAGTTCATATTTGAATGCAAGTTTCACTGTGGCAGGAAGCATAGAAGTGATGCATACTTTTCTGAGGCAAATGAGTAAAAACACAAAAGCAATGCTTGGTAAGGTAATTTTTATTTAGCTAGTGAGTTACCTAGAGGAGAAAACTGTCACATCGTTGCAGTTGATGTCTTGCTGTTTTGGGGGAATCCCAGTCAAGCCAAGCAGGAGGGGTGATGTGGGGGTTCTCCCAAAAGTGCTAAGAGTTGTTGAGGACAGACAGTCTGATTGAGCCTGAGGTACAGTACATCAACAATCAGAGCAAAGACAGTCACCCACAGGGCACTGCTAGTTCTACCAGAGCCGCAGCTTTCTCCTCAGACAAATGCACTTCAGAATGACAGAATCACAAAAGAGAAAAAAACCAAAGATGTGCACTGGCCGGTGGTAGCCAGCCTGCTGCATAATTGTAATCTTTTGGTACACGGAAACAGATGCAGAAAGGAAGGGAACATGTAGAGGGAGGATACATCCTATGATTGGCATGATTGTGGCTGTTTCCCAATTATTTCGTCCCACCTGTCAATCAACCAAACGTCTGTCTGAGGAGGATCAGGTGGCTGAATACAGATTCAAGTAAAAGATTAATTCATACATATCATCTTTAATTCTCTTCAGGAGCTGATGAAGCTCACCATTAGCCCAAACATTTGAGGCATTAAAAAAATTACAAATAAGCCTGGTGAAATCTTCTGACTACTTTGGTTAGTCAGTTAGTTGCTTACAAACTAAATCAAAGAAGAAAAACACAGTTAGAGAGTTAAGTGTATTGGTAGAGGCTGTTTAGAAGGACTGAAAGTGCTTTAAAGACAAAGTTTTCAAAGTGGGTTACGTTCTTTTTCTCGTGAGACAGGAACACGGGGTTTGATGCACCAGTCAACGGATACAGATGAGTCATTTATTGTCATGTTCAAGTGTTCAGATACATTGTCGTCTTCAGCGGAAAGATTGTGAGAGCCTTTCCTCCTTGTGGTTAGGCAGATTTTATTTAAGGTCCTACGTCATTAGTGTTGTAGTTCCAGCAGAGAGCTTGCTTGAAGGTTACTGTTTATTTCTATTGCGCTCCTGGCAAGAGAAAACAAAACAAAACAGAAAAGAGATAGTCAGTGGATGGAATCAGAACAAGAGCAGCAAGGGTTCACAAACAAAGAAACATCAGCTAAAACTGCAGCATCAGAGCTGCTCCCCTCATCTTTATTCATGGGAGGAATGTAAAAAGGTAAGATGCAATTTATACTGTAACATTTTACACTGATGCATTTAATGTCTGAGGTGACGTTGGGAATAACTCAGGGGCAAAGCAAGGAATTCTGGGAACACTAACGCAATGTGACTTGATTCTCATTATTCTACCGTGTCAAAGATTAAACCATTTATGAAGGCAATCAATACTGATTGTACTTCTTAGAAGAGGTGTATCGAATGAATGCCTTCATTGTGTCGATCTGCATTTGTACCACTCTGCAAATCTCATTCGTTGCTTACTTTATTGGCTATTATCGAGTACATTCATATGTGTATACATTAAAAAATATCTTTTTAGGAACTATTTTAATCAATTGCAACTCAAAGACTGGTGATGAGTTGAGAACATCAGTCAATTGGTGATTGTAGTGACAGGCTGTAACAAGTAGTTTCTATAAAACTGCTTGACTCACAGTAGAGTTTCAATTCACATTTTTATTCATCTGTGCAAGAAGGCGAGTGGGTGTCTCAGAAGAGACCAAAGAGAAGGACAAGTGTAATGTGCTGCTGAAAAAAAACTTAAAAAGTATTTTCTATTCTGACTATTTGAAAACAGCTGCTCAACAGCTGTGTTGTTCCATTTTAAACCTTTGTAAATAATAATACTGTACTGTTTGACTCCCTATTCTCCGTGGAAAGTGCAGGTGTCCAAACCTGTTTCAGTGACAAACATTTAAAGCTTAAATCCCAGAATTATGTTTTGTATATTGTATTGTATCTGATTATATTCCAATGTGAGAACAATGTAACTTAACTTAATTAAAGACATCACAAACAATCATGCAAGGATAAAAAGCATGATTAGTTATTTACACGGGAAAAGTGGCTCCTCAGATGAAAACCATATATCTTCTTTTTACACTACAGTGGCAGGAAAATGAACTCATAACTTAAGTTAGTATACATATAGCGTTCTCTGTGCTGGGTTAAAATAAGTGAGACACAGAGAAAGAGTATCCGCTTTAAGAAAAACTGAGAGAAGAGGAGTTTGGTAGGCCTCAGGTAGGTACTATCCAAAATGTTTGGCTATGTTTACACAGCCACTACACTCAGCTTGTAGTAATGCCGGTCTTGCGGATAAACACAAGACTGGCACACCGCATACTCAACAAATATGAGTATGCACCTCAAAAATCTAATATTCTAAGCGGTGTCCTGGATTTCAAAAACAGAAGAATGCTAAAGAGTCAGTTTCTCATCAAAGATACGATAGCGCAGGTAAAACCCTTGTAATAAAAAAAACCTTCATAAAATTCAGTGTCTGTACAAATCGTATACCTCTCAGCAATATTCATAAAATGTGTGAACTAAAAATGTTTAGGTGGTATTTTTTCACATCCAATCCTCTGCCTGAATTGATATTAGATTAGATTTTCAGGTAAGAAAAACTCAAAAACGAACCCAATTAACTACATGTGTCATACAACTGTAACCACTGCTACAGACTGGTATTCACACTAACACGCCATGAGCTTCCTTATTACAGTGTATCCAGAGGAAGGAAAAAGCTAACCTCCACGTATTAATTGCCAAATTAGTTATGCTAATAAAATCCTGCAACAACATTTAGACCCAAAGTTATCTTTAAAAAAACACTTTGGGAAGTTGTTATATTGCAGGTAGCTGTGCTGGTTTGACACCTCTCAAAGTTCGGGAAGGACAGGCCAAACAATAGAGAACAATTAACCTTGTCAGGCAAAGGAGGGTGAGGCCTGAGCTGGGCCGATCCTGTCATGTAGGAGGTCAGGGCTACAAAAGCAGCACAGCGCAACGCATGCACAACACAGGATGAAACAGGCTTTCTACTGACAGGTTGTTTTCAGAAGCCTGAAAACATTGACTTGAAATATTTATGAGAAAGTAACCCAGCGCATATTAACAAGGTCAGCAGCGAGGAGTCGATACAGCATCAATGGAGCAGCAGCAGTGGGGGAGTGGGAGAAAAGGAGGGAGCGGGTCATGGGGGGGGTTCTAAACGCAATTAGATTAGCATACTGGTGAATCTAAGAATGGCTGCAGCAGAACGCTAGCAATGATAACATGTTATTCAGTCCGTGGCTGCTGTTTTTCCACAACAGCAGCATCCCACAGAGTTTTTACTACTTAGGCTAACATTTGTGGTACACCACTGTTATTACCGCTGCAACATATTTTAGTTTCCCCTCCGAGGGCGCAGGCTTACACTGTGTGTGCTTTTCAGAACTGTACACAGACAGATGTAATCATGCATTTTTATCATGTTTTTTGCTGGGAAACATCAAACCTTTAGAACATCTGAGGCAAACTGTACCGGCTCTGAGGCACGTTGCAGACAGTTTGCAGGCCAAGGGCTTATGTTGTTAAAGACTAATAAAGCAAGAGGAGCCTGTGGAGAGCACAGAGGCCTGGCATTCAAAGAGATCTGAGCCTACATCTGCCTTTGTCTGAAAGAAGGAATGCCAGGAATGTGAGCTATATCAGGAAACCTCTACGCGTCTAACTCCACTTGGGCACATAATCGCAATCCAACAACAGCAGCACAAGATGGCTGATGAGGAATCAGTGTTTCCTGAACCTGCTTATGAGTAATGGTGGCATGTCAATCTGCTGACAGGCCTCTGGGAACTTCCATTTACACCAGACTGCCACAGGATGTTACAACCTCAGTCAAAGAGCAGGTGAAACAAGATCAGCTGATTACAGTCTGGCTACAGCCTGTAGCACTGACTCACTGACAGTTAGCCTCCCTTTGAATTGTAGGGCAAATGAACTGAACTCTCTTGCAAACAAAAAAAGCTATTTACAGGGGACAGGGCTCTTTATATGTGTGTTTAGCTCACCTTCCTCAGAGCCTCCTCCTCTTCCTGACGTTTCTCATAATGTGCAAAGTCATCAAAGATTGAGGTGGTATGCTTGTAAGTGGCGATAATTTTAAGCACTTGTTTGGCCTTCTCCAGAGGCACTTCCTGAGTGTCCCTGGAATTGGTCACTGGCTTGTTGTCATTGTTCTCTAGCCGGATGTGTCGCAGCTGGTTGTTGGGCACATCTTTGATGAAAACCCACTTCACCTCAAACTTGCCCTTCCACTTGTCCTGAGACCAGACGCCTGCATAGGCATTATAGTCCACCGGGGAGCGCATCTCAGCCACGCCACAGAAGTGCCCACTGCCGTTGACACTGAACAACAGGTACAGGGGCCCCTTGTTGCCCAGTGAGCGGAAGGCGCCGTCCAGGCGCTTGTTGCCGTGTTCTGTACTGCACCAGATAGAGTACTTGATGGAGCGGTGGATGTCATCTTCTGAATAGCTCTTGATAATGAAAACACGTCCGTTTTTCAAGTTCCAGTCAAAGTCTTTGGGGTTGTAGTTGTTGAGGACACGGAGTTTCTCCAGCACTGGATGAACTTCTCCAGAGCAAGGGGAGGCACTCAGTGGGACTCCCCCACCCAGACCAAATCCCTCACCCCGGTTCCTGGGAGCCACCCAACGGTTGGGGAGTGGACCAGGCTGCTGGGGTTGTTGCTGATGAAGGGGCTGTGGGGGGCCAGGTTGAGAGGTGAGGTGCATGTGTGGAGGGCCAGGGGGCAGAGAATGGGGGTGTTGGGGGGACTGGAGAGACTGGAGCTGGAAGGGCTGGTGTTGGTGTTGGTGTTGATGTTGGTGTTGGTGCTGGTGCTGGTGTTGGTGTTGGTGTTGGTGTTGGTGTTGAGGCTGAGGGGGCAATGGGTTTTGCAGTAATGGTTGGTGCTGAGCTAGGAGGGGCTGCTGCACCATAGGCTGCGGGGGCATCATAGTCTGGGCTAATGGGGGCTTGTTCAGAGAGCCCTTATCGTCCCAAGTACCAATGTTCATATTGTGCTTTATGGGGGGTGGGGGAATGGTGGCACCTCCCCCCATTCCCATGTTGGCTTTGGGTTTGACCTTGGGCTGTGGCTTGGCCGGCTTCTTGGCAATGGCTGCCCAGGAGGCAGGTTTAGGTGCGGACGAGCTGACAGACGGAGGGAGGCTATTGGCTGCCATACTGCTCATACCTGCTGTGCCTCCTAGAGGTGAGCCCACGGTTTTGGTGACAGCTGCCACCATGTCCGTACCTAGCTTTAACCCCGTCATACCCTGTTCAATGCTGTTCAGCACCGGGACTTTACTAAGCTGGGTGTCACTTCCAAAGCCCGCCTGTCCGTCCGTGATGGCCCGACCCAGCGAGCTGGGGGCGTACCCATAGCTGTTACTGTAGACTGAGGTCTGCGTGGACTGACCCTGAGAGACACTGGTACCCCAGGTGGAAAAGTCTGCATTGCCAGGGAAGAAGTTGAAGCCATGCTGGCCCAGGAAGGGAGGGGTGTTCCCCAGGGCACCTGGCTGGCTGAACACGCCGTCAGGGATGAAGTGTGGCTCACCATTGCTCATCTGTCCATAGGTAGTTAGGTAGGGCATAGGAGGGTCTCCTGCTGTGGACCAAGCAGCCTCTCCCAGAGAATAAGGGAAACCAATGGATGGAGCATAGTAGCTGGGCATGTAGGGGTCAGACATTGGTGGATAGCTGTTACTCTGTGTGGAATAGTATAGTATGGAGTCCGTTAATGTACTATACAAAATGACAATCTTTAGGAAAAAACTAGAACATCACAATCAAACTGGAGTGACTGTATAAATGTGTTTCGTGGCTGACACCTAAAATATGCAACTAATTTGTCCATATCATTAAGTCATAAGCTAAATACTTGTCATAGGTTCTAGGTGACACATTGTCTGGATATACCTTATTATGGTTTATTTGTGGACGTTACCTGATTTGTCTGGCCGCTTAGGTAAGGCTCAAAATCATCATCATTCACGCCGTCCTTTTGATGCATTGATCCGTTTTGCACTAAGGATGAAAAGAGAAGACATTAAATCATCATATTTAATGTGTGATTCCCAAATATTTCAGGCTCAAGATGTCAGCTGATTATATTTTGGTCATAGTTACGTAGCGGTCCAATCAAACATGACAAGATCTCAAGGTGGTGTAACATTATTTAAAAAAAAAAAAAGCAGAATTAAGGACAGTCAACAATGGCAACATAAATAAGCTGCAGTTTAGGCTGTTGTACCCCGGTAGCGTGTTAGCTCGTTTTAAACCCCAACAGCCGGCGGTGCCACACTGAAATACATTTTAAACACGAGAGACTGAGCACCATTTAAATAGCCTTACCTTTATTTCCTTGTCCTTTAGGTCTCTGAAATAATGGGCAGCACAGGAAAAAGAGGTGAGACTGTTGTCAGATCACGACTGGGAACAAGGCACACTCACACAGAGAGAGAGAGAGAGAGAGAGAGAGAGAGAGAGAGCAGGCTGTATCCTGTGGATAAATATAACAGTCGATGGTAGTAACCTCAAGCTAAAACCATCAGCCCGGATGTTAGCATTTACAGGTTGTTTCGCGTTATTGACCGGATGTCAAACGCTCTGACATCCAGTAAACGGTGCCGCATTGGCAACCGGCTACAGCCAGAGTTGGTTGGCAATACAATCGGCCTACATTACAGCTAACAGCCATGATATATCAAAAAATAAAAAAAATTTTGAGGGGGGGGGGGGCGTTTTTTTTGTGGAGTTTAAAAAAAAAAAAAAAAATTTTGGAAAAGTTGAAATTTTTCCCAACCCCGAAATTATTATAAACAATAAAAAGTAACTAAAACCAACAAGGGC
>JAVQJL010081073.1:0-25874 GCA_036024295.1 Nannoperca obscura | reverse complement strand
CCCCCCCCCCCCCCCCCCCCCCCCCCCCCCCCCCCCCCCCCCCCCCCCCCCCCCCCCCCCCCCCCCTCTATGTTTATAACACTTTTTTCTTTTCATGCTGCCATTTGAAGAACAACTTGTTCAACTCATTATGCGGTTTGGTGTTGTTGCACTGCATGGCGAGGGTCTAATAACTAACACAGTGTATGGAGCACAGTGTATGGAGCACCAAAGAGAAAACTGCTTTCCTGGGGTTCATGTTATAGGTGAGGGCCTTACTGGGTCACTGCTGCTCAGATCAATGCAAGTTTACGCCCTTGATATATTAAGTCGGCTTTGCTGAAAATGGGAAACCAATGGCTTCATTCAACTGAATTCATATTTTTGGGGGGAATGGATTTGGCACGCTGGTGGCTGTCTTCCTGAATAACTTATTGCCTGGACTTTGAAAGAGCTTTGAAAAAGAACCCTGGAGGACCATTTCAGAAAAGGCAAACATCATTCTGGAGCAATAGAGAGTAGCAAACCAGGGCTAACCTCGCTAAAGTGATGCTGATTAGAATGACATAGCCTTAGGCGGCTGTCAAAGTTTGGGGAGTCTTGGCAATACCTGTGGCCTTGTCACTGCTGAACACTGTTCTTGTGATTTTGGAAATGACCATAATGGCAGGAAATAACTCCCCATTATTTCAGTCTACATCTATTAATCAAATGTGACTGATGTAGAACTGATTCATCTTTGTGGCAGCAGGGAGATGCTAATTGGATTTATTTTTTATTTTTTAGAAAATGTCATTGTTTTATTTAAGAATACATGTGGGGCATCATTTTAATGTAAGTGACATTTACAAATAGGCTTTTGACATTTACAAAATTGTAGTGCTGCAGATATTCATAACATGGGCGAGAACACAAGCTACAGGTATCAGTCTGCCACGTACAAATGGTCACTTCATCGCTGAAATTCACCCTGACACTTGAATCCACACTTCCCTGCCTGCATGATAGATGATCCTTAATGAGACAAATGATTGCAGAACCAGAAGAGTGACTTTAACCTGCACGATCAGGTCCATTACACAGCTCATAAAGATCAAATAAGTCTTAATGGAGTTCAGTGTTGTTCCAACAAAATACATTTAATATGTTAATCTTCCCCAGTTAAATTTTTTTTTAACATTTTGAGGACTAGTGTACAGCAGTAACAATGACATGTCCTGCTATGTTGATGCAACATGTATGCCTAGTGGAGTGTAAAGCAAAAATAAACTAAGCTGATGCACCTTTTCATTTGCAGAATGGAGAGTTTACCTCTTTTTGTTGGAAATGAGGTTTGAAAAGCAAAAGCTGTATTGACATACATCAAATATTAGCTGATTATTAAATAACTGATTGTTTGATAAATTGGCAAACGTGGTTTGCCCGCAGCTTTTTCTATGCATTCGTATTCTTGTAGTTGCTTTATAGGCAATATGGTGCACCGGAGCATCTTTAAAAACCGTTGTTTTTCACAGGGGAAAAAAAATCCAACAGAAATAAATCGGCTTAATGGACAGAATTAGAGTGGTCCAGGGTAGGATTAAGGAAAATTGTGTGAAATAAAAGAGCGAGTGATCAGGAATGACTGAAGGGCGGGAGGAGAGAGAGAGGGGAGAGAGAGAGGGAGAGAGAGAGAGAGAGAGAGAGGAACACATTTTCAACCAAACCTCTCAGAGTCAGTCTCTGCTCCGCGGCTCACCGCAGCTCCCTATTGTTTAAACTGGGAGGATACAAAATAACACCCCGCTTGTTCTGTAATCGCAGCCAGTGAATCATATTTTATTTTTTTTTTAGATCTCATGATCGATTTTCGCCTCTCTGAATGCCGTATTCATTGTCAACTTCTCCGATTTCTCCACTTATACTTGAGCTGCATCATGAATAGTTTGGGGGCACCTTTCAATCGCATACCTCTGGAATGGCGGGGATTACACAGCCGAAACCCGGAGAGCATGTAAACGCAAATGGAGTTTGGGATTTATTGCAAAATAAGGGAAAGATGACCGTCTTCTCGCTGTGCTTGCTCCTGTGCGCAGATCTGCTGGATTTAGCCGTCGGTAAGTCTGACCCTGTCATTTCATATTCCCACAGTCGGAACCTGTCGCGTGGAGCCCTCCGATCCACGCGTGGGGTCTGACAATAGCCCAACTGTCAATGAGTTTAGTGATAGGTATAGTGACAGTGAAAATAGACTACTATCTGGCCATTACCGGGGCAGCCGGGTGGAGGCGATCGGTGCCACGCTCGCCTCATGCCAACTTTCCCCCTCCGTGCAAACCAAGTCGTGGAAGAGAGAAATCAATGAATAATGGTCGGATTCAGTTCAGGCTGCACAATGCGTGGTGCCGGTGTGCTCAAAGGAAATGCAAGAAGAGGGATAGCAGGAGGCCTGGTTATGTATTAAGTCGTCATTCATCTGCATTGAATATCGCGACCAGCGTGCGTGACACCTACTTCAGAGCACAACACAACTAAACCACGCTGAAGCGCACTGCTCTGCGTCCTGGTCATCGCGGCTGTGGCACACCAGACAGCGACTGGGCTCAACAGATATTAAAGTTGTTGCTTTGAAAAACGCGAAAGTGCGTCTTTTCTTTTTTTATTGAGATTCCCGCGAGCAGTGCGGTCTGCTCAGTTCAGCGGTGGCATCGGTGTCGCGTGTTTTCTCTCTCTCTCCATCCTCCGTTGACGCGTTTGGATGTCAGAGGAGGAAAACAAACCATTGATTATTTTCCATGGAAGCGAATTTGGATTTGAAATAATATATGTATCCTATATCCGAAAGAATTAGTAGGGTGCCTTCTACAGGGTTGTATTTTTTGTGTTGGAGGGAGGCAGTGGTGATTGGGACTGGGGATGTTATACTGCAATTTAGGGGAAGGCAGTATTATTCAAATATTTGCAACAGATAAGGATCTGGTGGGAGCATCATTTAGGAAGGCTTCCTTACTGATGGGATATTGCTTGTCCTCACATTTCGTCCCTGTGGCATTTCACAGAGACGTTTTCTTTTCTACATGGTGCCATACGTTACAAGGCTGCATTGCAAGTATAGAAAGAGTATGTAAGGCTCCTTCTCATTCTGCTGGAGTTAGGCTCTCACTCTGCGCATTCCTGGTAACATCACAGTGTTTGAAGGACTTCAGAGGAGAGTTCACTGCTGGCTATACAACATCAGAGCAACACGGCTTACAAACTAACCTGTTAATTCGCTGTTAGCCGAGGATTTTGTTGTTTTGAAGTGTTTTTGACCTTCGCTGATCCATATAGGAAATCATTACGTGAGTTGGGCTTAACATAATGTTAAGTGATAAAACGCCTCTGGGTTTGTCCTGCTCAGATGATGCTGAGCTACACACAAGTGCACAACTGCACTAAAGTACTTAGGACTACCTCAGTTGTGCAATCATGCTCATTTGAAATGTTCACAATAGCTTAGAAGGTTACATTACTTTGGTTTCATTGACAAATCAAGGTCCACATCAAACCAAACATTTGGTTTTCATGCAGGAGTTAACATTGATCGGCAATGTCAACAGACAAGTGAAAGGTAGAATTCAACTGATCAATTGGCAGGATTTGAGTTGTAGTGACCTACGGACAGACTGCACAGCTGTGGCTGGCTTTTGCTGTCTCTACTGTTTTAACAAAATAGATTTATGCCATATGTACACCTTATTTCATCCTTCAGTTTGTGTTGTCCACCAAGCTGTATTCTTTATATAAAGTGATGTCTGTTGTTCTCTTGATATCACATTCAATTCATAACAGTATCCAGTACCAAGATCAAGGATTCTTTATTTCTGCGTGCATACGTGTCTTAAAGGGTAATTCTGATATTTTTAAACCTGGGCTCTGTTTGTCTTTTACATATTTTAGTGTGTGAATGACTAATAGGCATCACCTCAGCTGGCAGCCGCAAAACAGGCTGCAACGGCTGCAACCTTGGGGGCAACTGCATCTGTCAAAATGCATCCACTGAAAGTGCTTGTTTTTGCCACTAAAAGACTTGTTATTCTTAATTTCTGACAACCGTATGGAAAGAATCGCTTCAGGGAGAGACCTTTTTGTTAGAGTAAGAAGAACTCTCAACCTCTCACAAGATTGCAGAGTGGGACTGGTTAAACAATAAGGATCTTACTCTTTAACAAAATAATCTATCTCTGTCACATAATGTTGTCAGACACTTAGAATAACAAGTGGCAAAACACTTTTAGTGGACATGCTTTTGACAGGTACAGTTGCCCACAAGGATTACGTTTGCAGCCATTGCAGCCTGTTTTGTGCCCTGAAGCGATCTACTGGACCAATTTCAAAACTTTTTGGACCTATTAGTCATTTACACTCAAAAATATGTGAAAAACACACAGCCCAGGTTTAAATATATCGAATGTACCCATTAAGATAGATATTGTTCCCCAAAGAGAGGGCCTGTGGTCGGTGATTCCACTCTCATCTCCATCTTGAAATGTCACACTTTTATTTTTCCCAGCAGCTTCATTCAAGTCAGCAAAAATGTTAAGGAAATTAAGCATACAGCGTCTCATATTAGAATTAAACCCAGAAATCTTGCAGCCCACTTCGTCTGCCAGATGTGTTCTTCCTTTACAAACTCCCTGCTTAATGCAGGGAGTTAGCCTTCAAGCTAACCTCAGCTAATGAAATTCTGTTAAGCATCCAATCCAATCAGCACTTTGTACGTATTCGGTTACAGACACTTAGCTTAGCTTAGCTTAGCATAAAGACTGGAAGCGGGGGAAACAGCTACCCTGGCTCTGTCTAAAGGTAACACAATCCACCTATCAGCACCTCTAAAGCTCACTACTTAACATTTATTACAAGGACCCAAGTGTCATAGTGGTAAGTTGTGGTTTTACATGGGGCTATGTGCCCGACCCTTTTTAAGCCAGGAGCAGAGACTTCCTGAAGATATTGCTGCTTGCTGGTTAATATGTTTATTAGAAGAAAATCTGATATTATGTAAGTTGATGTCACAAAATAGAACATGTTTGACATTGGTGTTGGCCTGATTTCTTCTGTATACCAACAAGTGCGTGAGGCAGAGCTTCATCTAGACTAACCAATCACAATTGCTGCTCTGAGATTACTTGCTGCAGTTCAAGAGATAGTGCTGTGTTAAGTTTTGATTTATGACTTATAGTTGGGGAGAAATTAATATACCTACAACACCCTAGATTTTAATTGAGCAAATAGTCTTGTTCTTCTGGGTTGCAGTTAAGGGATGGGCTGCTTTTCTCCGAGTCCCATTTGTGATTTTGGTGGAAATGAGGGGTCCATGTTTTTACATTTAAGTGTTGTGTAGGGTAGCTTGATGATTTCCTTTTTTTGTCCCCACAGACTTCACCTCCACCACCTTCCAAATAAAGAAAAACAAAACAAAACCGTTCTAATAAGTTGGCACAAGGTGGTGTTACTGTCTGTATTACAATGCCATTTAAGGAAGAACAGACTTGTTTCGCAGGGCTTCAGAGATTTCTCTAAGAGATTAAGAACTGCAGACAAGAGTGTTCAGATGCTGAATCAAAAATTATATATCAAATTGCAGCTTTTTCTCTGGCATAGTCATTCTCTGCGCTAGACCATTTTCTTAGATGAGTCCTACCTAATAGAAATCAAAGTATCTCTAAGGCTGTATCTCATTTCCCTTTCATTTTTGAGCAGCTGTGGATGAAGTGTTATACAGTAGTATTATATATTTCCTTCTGCATAATTCTTATTGAGGATAATGCATTTCTTGAAATCTACATGAATAATATCCCTCCTTGTTCACTCTCACAGCAAGTGACAGTTTGCTGTCCAGTGCAATCAGTTATGTGCTCATATTTGTAGATGTTGTTTTTAATGTTTTCCCAATTAATGTTGCAGTGAATAAAATAAAATCTTTATATGTGCAGTCCTCACATATCGTAGGATGAATTTAAATGGCCAGGGGGAGCTTCTGTAGGTTTAGGTCTGAACAGCTGCATGTGGGTTCAAAGAGCAATGCGGTAAAGTACAAGGAGCTCTGATTTTATGTAGATCACGAAATGGGCCAGGCAAGCTCTAGTGATTTGCAACCAATAGAATGTGGTAGGAATATTACAGGGAAAAGGAGTAAAATAACCAACGTTCCCAGAGACATGTTCACTGTGTCAAAGGTCAATGGGATACTGAGCATAATGGGAAACAGACTTTAACAGCACAGTCCCACACTGGTGTGGCCGCTGGTTAATGCAATTAAAAAGACAGAGAATTATGTCAATTTAGACATATTTAAATTATATTACAGCTACAGGTGGTTAGCTGTAAAATTATAGAGTGGCAATCAACTAAACATGACAAGACATGCCTGAAAATTATGTTTGAATCTACGATAGGTTAAAATTAGCATTTAATGTCATATTTATTTTAAACCCTTGTGTTCGAGCTGCTGAATAAAGCGGCTTGCCTCACGCCACAGTACTGTAGGTTGGCTTGTAGATTGTGGATCATAGCAGTGCTGACAGGCACTGGATCTCTGTTAGATCTGATGGTTTCCGGTGCACTGTGACTGTTACTGATGGCTGGTCTTGACTCAAAAGGAGTGAGAAGGGATATTGGCTGGGAAATGTGTTGTGGTTATGCCACTATCTAACAATCACCAGGCTTTTGCATCAGCACTGCAGCTTTCAGCAGTTACATAAAATGATTATACACAGATTAGAAGCTGTCTTCATTGTTTTGTTCTGTTTTGGTTATTTAGTCAGTCATTATATTTAAATATACTTATATATGAATTTTTTTCCCATGAGACCAGCTCACAGTATGTGCTGCCATTGGCAAGAGTATGGCAAGAACAATGCAGCTATTTGATTTAGTTATTGATTTTTTGCTCACGACTCATTTTCAGACTGTGCTTGATTCACCTAGACCACCCTAGGTTGAATATACAGTACTGATGAGAGAGTACAATTTAATATCACATCCTTTGGTCGTGTTGCGGATAGGATCTCACTTGTCTTAAAACTCTATTATGTATTCTACTGATATCTCTGATGTGACAGTGAGCTCCAAAAATTTGGTGTTTGGTATTTGTGGAAAACTTTACATTAATTTCTTTCAGGTGGTAACTTGTTAAAAGAAACACAAGAGTGCAGCTCACTTGGACCCATTGACGCACAACACAGCTACACAAAACTGGGTCTGCCTCTGGCTGACCTCTTACTCTAAAGAGTACATTGACTGATAATAGGACACTAATACTACACAAGGTGGCTGGACTGTATCTAATAGCTTCACTGAAGGAGAAAAAATCCACAGTGCAGGACTTTCCCATACAGCAATCACTGTAAGTACCGTGTGTGATTACCAATTGTCTCCTTCCGTGATCACCTTCAATTAAAGTATGATTTTTTGTTATGCTCACCTTTTAGTCAGGATCTTTTGTAACTTGAAATCCCATTTAATGTGATGAAAGAGCCATATTAAAACATAAAACAGGTTGGTGACCCTGAAATGACAGCTTTTGTTGGAGAGCTTCGGCCAGCTTTGTGCATGTAGACCACCGTGCTAAAGATTATATTTCTTTTACTGAAAAATAAAAATGACCTTAAAAGGTCTTTGTGATGTAATGTAGTCCCTGCATGACTTCAGTATATGGATGCTATTATTTGATTATTAATTTCTATAAACAGATTCTGTATATGATATTATTGGAAGCGGTCTGGTTGTAGTCTGTTTGTAGTTCGAGTAGTATTGACCAATTACGTTTGAGTGTACTTTGGCTGCACGCAGCTAAACAAAGAGTGTGCAGAGCAAAAGAGGCGGAAAACTTTGGCTGAAATGCAATGTGGAAACACATTGGCTATTGTCTGACGATGATTTAGCTTTTTATCAATCTCAGAACACTAGATATTAACTTTTTATTCATTTATTTTATCATTTGTATGCATTCAAATCTTTGTCAGACTATAGCCGATGGGTTTTGAGATTGTTAATTGGACTGTAAAGAATGATCGATGCACGGAAGAGGAAGTCTTGGCCCGGATATCCATTATCCAAATATCCGCTGGCTACACCAGAAGCCCCGAAAGATTGGCTGTTGCCCCCCAGGGGCTAAATCGTCATCAGGAGATAGCCTATGGGTTGCAAGATTGTCTGATTATTAACTGCTTTAAGGCAAGAGCATCTTTAGCTTCCATAATGTGATGTATCTTAGAGTGAAATGTAATATGTGGTTGAGATATAATTATTAGATTTGATTAAAACTTGATTTGATTGGATGACAGAACAATTAACACAGGGACACAGGATTAGATTCACTGTGTCTTTAAAGGGTCAGTTCACCCCAATCACAAGAAAGGGGAACATGTTTTACCCATACACTCATTCAAGTAGTATCTAGCAGTGGGGATAGTTTTGGTTTGAATTGTGAGGTTTTAAAATCTCCATCACTGAGACTTCTAGCAAAATCTCAGTGCAGTAGAAATTTGTGAAATTATTTGTTTCTGGTACTGAGATTGTCTACAGATTACATTTTAAAATTAGAAACATCTCTTTTCCAGAGAAAACTGTCTAGGTCACAGGACATTGTTGTTGAGTTTTTCAAATATAACTGTAGAAATCTCCACAAACAAAGATCCATTTACTTCCATTGTTATGTTGGTAGAAGTCTGAGTAAGCAAAGATCTCAAAGGTTGAAGCTTTCAACTTTTGTTTGAATATTTTCTTGTGAAAATCACATTGTGAATAAACTTGTTATTCAACATAACTCAGACACTTATCTTACAAATTTTCTAACAGTAGGTCTGAAATGGTTCTACACTTCTCAACCATTCATGCATTTGCTTTTCACATTGAGGTGCGGGTGTTGATCTTGAACGAAATTCTGGCTTTTAGTTTCTTCAAAGGCATCCATCCCAATAGCCTGACACCCTGAAACGTCTGAGACAGTGATAAGCCACATGTGAAAGAATAACATATTCTGAGCATTAGCATACATGGCACCAACTGCAGTTCAGGTAAATGTGTGAAACAAATTCATCTCTTTGCCATTTGGAATGAGCTTAAGTGTGGTATTTGCAGTCAAAATACTCACTGGAGAGCCATTTACATATTTTATTAACGGCTATCATGTTGAGCTATGGGGTTTATATACCCGAGATGACTTGCTGCCTAGTAGCATCCGGCCCAAGGGGTCTGGCCACAGGGCGTATGTCTCCCACAATGCTAATAACGCAACAGAATCTGTAACCGTCATGACAAATCTGTCCTCCCCCACCAGCACCACAACAGCCTCTTGCATGGGAAGTGGTAAGGGGGAGAATCAAGAAAAATGTCCTGAAAGCATGCACTTTCCTTTGCCTATGCTGCTGAAATATATTTGCTTTCTCAGTGACGCTCCAAATGATCAAATGATAAAGCCTGTGATTGGCAGAGACAACTAAAGGCTTGGGGCAAGGAAGTTCAAACAGCACAGTAACTTCCCTTTCTACCCCTGAAGTCCTCCAAACGCAGATATAGGCTGGCTTGCTGATGTCTTTGGCTTGTGTGGGAGTTTGAAGCAACTCTGATTCCCTCAGCAGCTGGTGGTTTGCAGAGATAGGAAAATGAGCACAGAAGCTTTTCTCAGAAAGGTCCCCCAAGATGGGCTACATAGAGAAAGTATAAAATCCCTATTTGTGATTTACTGTTAGCATACAGTATTGTCATATAGTGTCATATGTTCCCATACCAAAAATGTTATCCGTTAATTACATTTTCTGTTTCATTTTCATGGATGTATTATTTTGATATCAGAACCTTAGTTTTCTAAAATTAGATTAAGCAGGGATTTCTTGACGGGCTTTATCAGCAATTTTACTGTATTCTCCCATCGCTGTTTCCTATATGCTACTGTGGATTATGCTATTTTGCTTATCGTGTTCAAACATGGCTGCTGAGTGCTAACAATTGCTCTGCCACTGTGTCCCAACATTACCCTCCTTATTAAAGACTTTGAGAAGTGCCTTGTATACTATACATGACGCTTATCTCTGCATTCATGGTTCATCACAGGAGGCTTAAGCTTCCAGGAGTAACGCTGCTATGTGCACAGATCATTTTTCATACACAGACGTTCGGATTCTTTGCACTTTGCTTTCTTTTTGCTAGTAGTGAGCGTTTTTGGAGAACCAGAGGAAGTGGAATTATTCAACGTCACTGTGACCTCAGCTTGAAAAGATAAAGCACTGGCTGTCCTTGTGTTTTTCAGTGTTAGCATACAGTACATACAGTATATCAAGGTTATGTTATAAAGAAACATGGAGGGGTCAGTATGACTTGCATTAGCAGTAAAATAAACCAAATCTGAGATAAGATTGGAGATAAGGGAAACAATATTGTAAGTTCAGGAAAACTAACTACACTCCTCATTTATGTAGAATTATAAGGAGATTCTTAATTTTATTTTTATATCTGACCAATCCTCATAATTATATGTGATATTATGTAAGCCCTCTATCTGATCTCCCCTCTAATGAAGATTACATTCATCCATTCTTTTTACTTTTAATTTAAAGCCCCCTTTTACACTTCCCCCTACTCTTAGTATCAGTAACTGCAATATTCCAAATTACTGTTTTGCCTTTTTAGATTAGTTCTTCAGTTTCCTATGTCCAGAGCTATTCAGAGCCATCTACTAGGCATTGAATGCAGCATCGCAGAGGTTTTATGAAAAATCCAGATTAGGCGTGAAAAAATAGTAGAGATGGTAAAAGGGGGAGGAGGGGTGCGAAGCTCTAATCTGCACATTGACGTCACTCCGGATGGGCTGAAGCTGTGCAGATGGGAGTAAGGTCAGATTGTGTGGGCTGTGCATCTCATGCCAACAGATTATTTCCTTTTACGCGTGCTGACTTCCTCCGTATGAGCCACGGAGAGACTTTCGTCCCTTGGGACATTTTCTATCACCAAAGAAATCAGGAAGACATCAATCTCCAGTCACAGGAGCAGGTCTTAGCCAAGTTTCACAGACAGACTCAGTGAATGACAGGACAAGACTGTTCATCCTGGAACATCTGTCATCTATGATAACATGTATCAGCAAACCTTTGATCCACCGCAGAACCTGTTTTGCAAGTTCAGAGAATTAATCTCCTGAACACGTGACATGAATTATACAATAATAGAAAAGGCAGCGCGTAGATCATAGCCTGTATGATTATTTTACTTCACTGTCTTTCATGATGAAGCTTGTGAGGTGACTTTATCTTCCGGGGTGATTACACTTAACTTTTTGCTGCTTGCTCCTCCATTCTGAATTTTTATATAAAGCATAGAGTTTCTAATTTATTCTTGCCCAATAAAACTGTCAACGTTAATTTAACTGTGAAAAGGAGTGTGGCTTATGCCTCCTACCTGGTAACCTCTTTGGTACAGCACAGTGTTTTCAGAACAGTGGAGCTGTAATGCTATGTGTTAGCAACAGCGTCAACCTGCTACAAAGGACACTGTCACCTTCTCATCAATTATATTGACTCATCTTAATAGTAAGCAGTTATTAAGCAGTGTGCTTATATGCCATTTTCACGCTGTTTGTTGTGAATATTATCAAGTTTATTGCTCATTGATCAAAGCTTACTATCTTTAATACTTCAGCTGTAGTGACACTGCCTAGACCTTGATTTACCTTGATAGAGGAATATAGGAAATTAGCCAAGAGAGAAGACAAACAACAGATTCTGAGATTATGGTTGGCAATAGCAGATTTTAGAGAACATTGCTCTGTAGAAGCCTTTCATGAAACGTTATGAAATCCCAGTATTTCTTTTTGAAATTGTTTAATTTTTCAAAATGTGGATTAAAGTGTTGCAAATCATGTAACCGTGTATCCGTCGTGCTGATTGTCACTAGTAAACGGGTGGCCATGCTCCCATGTTATAAGACCTCTCAGTAGGTTAAGATTCTACGTATCCAGACTGTAATGAAAATGATGAATATGAGGTGGGAATAGGGAAAATGCTTGCACAAAATCTTTGGCTCTGACGCAGCAGAGTAACGTCAGTCCTCGGCCATGTATCAAACACCAACACTGGATTGTACTTAATCAAACTTAGAGAGCAGCATGGGGAAGTGATACTAATCGGGAAAAGGAGGAGGTGGAAAACGGCCTGGAGAGCTGTGCACTTTAAGTGTGTAGAGCATAGATTGGCAGACTGCAAATCTCCCTTTCTGAGCTTTTGTCATGGACTAAAATGGACTCATGGACTTTTCAGTCAAACTTTAACGACCAAAACTAAACAACAACAAAAAACTGATCCAGATGATCAAGGTTGGTATTGGCACATTGATGAAGTCCTATTTTTTTAGGTTTTTAGGTACACACTTAAAGTGTATGAAAGCAAAACATATTATTGGGTTAAAGGCTGTTGATTTTCATCTATTTGTTATTATTATTTTCCCGGTAGAAAGTGCCGCTGATGGTTGAGGATTTGTATCATGCTGGGGAGGAATAAAAGCTGGACAAACCTTCCTACCTCAGACTGACACTGTTCCCATAAATATTGCACAAAATGCCATATGAAACTATGTTACATAGGCTTACTTTAGCTGTGCAGCTGCAATATAAAGGGAAAAAACATAACTAAACATTCAATTCAAAGGCATTGGCAGATCCTCAATATTAAAGAATCTCGATTGGGATCGAATGAATTATGTGGACATTCCTAACAAATGGTGTTGGTGCAAACAAAATTGCATCTTCTTGAGAAACAGCAATTTTGATGTAGCTCCTGACCCATAAGGGTAATGTTGCCTTCACATTAATTACTTTGTTTCACTATGTATTTTTGTAGTTATCTGGTCGAGCCTGCATAACACCTTTAACATATGTTTTAAATGTTGGTTATGCACCTGTTTGGCAAAAGCCATGGCAAAGTTGAATTGAATTTCTTTCCTGTCATTTCAGCAGTTTGATTTACGCAGCCACTCAGCTGCTCAGTTTCCTCATGTGGCTGCCTCTTCCAAGGGGAGTTGAATGTAAGAGAAAGCTCACATTAGTCCTCGTCACAGCTGACTGAACATTGGGCTACATTCTGCAGGATAGTGAGACCTCCATCACGTCATAGTAACACTAAGGGATAGAAAATGCCAGTTTTAGGATTAAATCAAATTGTAGATTCAATAAAGTGTATTATCAGTTTTGTTTGCCATTTTATCTAATCCCCCCTTTTCTGTGAAAATCCAATGAATATTTATGCCCAGCCCCAACTTTGCAAAGTAGCAGTAATAAAAAAGAGAAAGAATCAGTGCACTTTGACTTCATTGAAATGCAGTGAAATGTCCTTGATATCAGATGTTGGACATCTGATGCCACAACAACAAAACAGATGTTACGTAATAAAAGTAACCCTATGTTGCCTTTTTATTTCATTATTTAAAAACATAGAGGCCAGTGCTGTATATGTTGGACGGCTGCGCATGAATCAGTGGCAGATTATTGCGTTAGACTGACACTCTGTGTCATTTGGTTTAAGGGAAAGAACGAAGGTCACTGCTTTAGATTCCTACAATAACATCATCTTCATAGTGGAGATGAAATGTAAAAATAGATGCCATTAGCATTTTTTGAATTTGTAAATCATCTCCTTCTGCCGAGATAGATTCTGTGAGATTAGGAGATGACGATTTTTTCCTTCTTCCTAGAATTAAAGCCGTATTGTGAAGTAGACATCTGTCACCCTCAGAGACAGAGTCTGGTGATGTATGTCTCATCCCTTCTATCACTCCTTGCTACCCCATTCAGCCACTCTCCTGATGAGACCACACTGGCTAAAATATAAAGGGTAAGATGAATCATGTCAGTCGTATAGCTGGTCTATTCGTAATGCCTACTCTTTAAACATTCCATCTGAAGTTACACAGTGATTAATATTAATTCTATTGTTAAAGCTCCACCCATGAGGAAAGACACCAGCTGACAAAAGGATTATGCTATACTGAGCCAGAAAAAGATCTGGCTGAAACAACATTTATTCTTTTGTTTATGATCCTGCGCTTGTGGGACTGAAAAGTTAAAATAACTCTGGATGTTAATGATACGCCCACTGGAGATTCAAACAACACCTGCTCAGGTTAAATCTACATTCTAGCACTATTTTAAATCTCACAATTTAAACGACAAACCAGAGCTTTATGACAAAATTTGCTGTAAATCCCTTATTGCAGTGATACAACCAGCAGAGAGGCATATCTCGCTCAGTCATGCAAGTTACAGGTTGCGAAGGAAGAAATGAGGCAACCTGCTGCTTTACCTGCTATTAGACTCCAAACACATGCTGTAAAATATAGCTTAAAGAAAGAAAGAAAAATATGAACTTACTCATCTCACTGAAGACACACTGATGATTGAGAACTTAAGTCTGAGCTAATAACCGGGTAGTTAGTGGTTAGCAGTATCAGGGAGTCTTTTCAAAAAGCTAAGTGGTTTCTATAATAAGGCAAAATCAAGGATATCGTTTGACAAGAAAAAATAGATCCTACGTTGCATAACTCTCCAGTAAGATCAATTTTTTCATTAATGCAATACTAATTAGTTCATTAGTTATACTATATTAATTATGTTTATTATAACTACTTATACTTTTAAAAAATGCCTTTTAAAAAATGTACTGTATCGCAGATAAATCCACAAAAGCTGTGATGGTGAAGCTGTTAAAAGGAGAACAGTTTGAGCTGCATATATTGCATTCAGTATGTTACAGGGATTTCAGTAAAGTCTTTGTCAATATGTCCCAACATGTGTCTAGTTAAAGGCTTCTTTAATTTTAACATTTCCATTTCAAACTGGACACATTTCTTGGTATGGCTCATTTAAGGTAAACATAGTTTTTTGTAACCTTTTGTAATAACGGAATATATTAAAGTAAAGCAATATCAAAGCAGGAGGTGTTGCAATGTAAATATAGAGCAGGAAAGAAATGATAAGAGGTGGACGTGGACAGGATTACAACTGATGACCAAAGCATGCATTCACAGCCCAGTAAAGAAGGTTAAATCCTACAGTAGATTAAAAAGAGGTTGTAAAGGATATAAAGTGATGAAATGGAAAAAGTAAGTGGGTGTAATTGTGAAGAGAGTAGTGAAGGGTGTGACTTCATCTCCACTGTTCCATGTTTTAATGAAACAAAGAGAGTTTTTTGAGTTTCTTCATACAGCATGGGTTGAGACTCCTCTCAACTGCCACTTTTGAAAACGCAAGGTGATTTTGCACCAAGGTTAATAGGAGGTTGTATTGGCCCTGGAACTCACTGCCAAAAGCCTTGTGAGAAAATGTTTTTTCAGCATGAGAAAATAAATATCTGTATACTATTATTATGGGTTTTTAATCATTTAGCTAAAGCAAAATAAAGGTCTGATAAGCTCATAAGAAAGTGAAACACTGCGTTGATATAAGTGTGCGAAATCTCATTGATGTTTCCAGCACCTTAGCAAAGATTTAGCCAGGTGGAGTGGTGGTCATCCTGCAGTAAAACAAATATTGTGAAACTGTATAAATGTGTATAATTATTAGTACTGCTAGTAAGATTCTGCAATTTATTCTATTCATTTATTCATAAAAATATGGAAATGGTCAAAGCAAATAGCCAGAGAACCAATCAAATGCACGTTTAGCAAAGTAATCATAGAGCATCACTCTGAGAGAATAGAAGCATTGCAGAATGTTCTACTAATAATTTGACATGTGCAAAATGTTAATGGATGTTACAGTAAGATTGGAAGTCCCGAAGTGTGTGTGTGTGCTGCTGCATTAATGGTCAGAATTTAGAAATCATTTTGATTTCTAAACACAATTTCTCAGCAAAATAGTTTTTCATTCTCTCTTGACTGTGCCAGAGCAACCACTGCACATCCATTACATATGAACTGCACACAATAATGATGGCAATTACCACAACTGTTGGGGCTGGATTCATTATGGAAAAGAAGCTTAGGCATAATTGTTTTTCATGTTTTTGTATGCTTCTTAACAAGGGGCTTGTGGAATGAGATGGCAGTCGCAGAGGAACTCAACTGAATGGAGAAACATCAGACCAACTATACGCTCCAATGCCACATCTTTTAAATAAGCATTCATTAATTACTTTTTTTTTGGTTTACATTGAAATATGTTGCAGATGCTGTATTTTTCAAGTTTGCCAAATAATGCATCATTAGGCAAGGCAGTTCTAAGTGTTGTGAGACGCAATGTTGTTTAAATACGGGAATTAAGGCGCACATTTTCAAGCAGTGTTTCTTGGAAGACCTTTTATATTGTTGTACTTAGTAGTTCACATGAAAAGTGACAAAAGAGAGCTAAAGAGTTCAAACCCCGACTCCTTTCTCACCTCTGCACAGCTTGCCAGTTGAGGCTTGAAGTGGCTGCGAACATTGCCGTTCCTATTTGACCATCCAACAAGCAGTTCTGGTGGAGCATACTTGCACCTTAAACCATCAGATTAGAAAACACTTATATGGGTCATAAAGCAATGACAATTTCTCTGGGCTTGATCGATGACGTGTAGGTCATTTAAGCATTTAATTTGATTGTGTTTCACTGACTGAAGTGGAGTTGGTTGTCATGATCAGATAGTGAAAGAATATCTAATTTATACACTCTGACTGGTACACTCAGTTGCCCGTTTGTTAGGCACACCTACATCCAGTACAGCAATAAATCCTACCTTCATGAAGGTTATAAGGTTCAGTTTTTGTTTAAACAATGATTCAATTCATTTTTGAGGATGTAGTTTGTGGCCCTGCATTGTGTTATACAGAGATGTGTTTCAGTTATTTACCCTACCCTCATTTATATAAATGGGCTGAGCAAAATGCCTAATAATAAAAGGGCAATTGAGTGTATATTGAATCGTTAATGTGAAATGTGTGAACAGCGTACCACATCAAAACTGCAACTGTGGCTACATGTTGATGTACTTACAGGTTTTATGAGAAAGCAGGCAGTTATCCCTTCTGGTGAGGATCACTCTGGGGCCAGATTTACTCGTACACCTAGAAATAATGTTATATGTCAAGTAGTCACATCAGCCAGAAGAACCGTGCGCTTGGCCTTGCTATTTAGTGAAACGCGCCTCCTTGCTTTTTGCACACAGTTTAAAGGAGGGACTGTGCAAATGGTGGTTGAATAGCATTCTGTTGGATTTACTAGCATTCACAATTTGCAAGGGTCAGTTTTGTATTTGAATTCCTCCAGCTTGCAAAATAAGGTGCAAATATATATTAAATGTACTTGTATATTAAATGAAAGGGGACTTAATTAAAAAAAATTCTTCTTTGATACAAAAATCAATAAAGGCAGTTGTATTGGCACTAAAGCCACTACAAGTGTGTATTATTACCTTGGTATTCTCAAGTGACGTCAGCTATGTCAGTGCTGTCTGCCTCTTCCAAAGGCTCTGGAGTGAATGTCTACAGAGCCATAAGCAAGGATTTTCCTTTGTGTTTTTATGTCATTCCATTTCTGTTTTTCATTTCCGTAGAAGAGTATGTAGTAACTTCCACTGCATTAATTTTATTCTCAATAGATGCCCAGATAGGTTTGCTCAGGTAGAATGGAATTGCAACCTTGTAAAAAGTTTGTAAAGCGTGTTACTTCGTTGATGAAGATTTCTATTTATCACTAAACTGATTTTCTTTTGTTTTCTGAGTTTGTTGATGTCTTTACCTTTGATAGATTCTACCACTATATGGCATGTTTGTCTCTTTGCCCTGTTGGCTGTTGTCTTTTTGCTTAATTAGCTGCTGCCTTGCTAAACTAGATGCTAATTTCACGCTTTAGGCTTCAATACCACAAACTTCTTCTACTTATGACAATCTTGTTTTTGGTACTTGTGAGCGCCATAAACTAAAGGCCACTGTTCCTTTACAGTTTGGTCTTGGTGCAGCAGTCATCTGTAAATGTTGTCAAACCAAACCAAAGCAGAAAAGCAGATTTTGAAGGTGAATTGAACTTTTTAAGAGCTACTGTTGAGGCTTAGGTACACACTGTATGACACAACACTTTCAAGCGTAGGAAACTTTACTAAACTTTTACCTTTGATCCTCTGTAATTTACAAATTGTAATGCACATGTAATGACAGCAGACATACTAGATGTGGAAAAACTGAAACATATTGTTGAAATTGCACTTATTTTTCTCATGACATTTCAAGCTATTAATCACCTGTTTTGTAAATGTATGGTTAATTGATTGTGAACGTTTTCAGAATGTACTTGTACCTCTTTACATAAAGAAACAATTTGGAGGTGTTATTATTTATAGGTTATTATGCAATGGTTTTACTGGTCCGGCCCACCTGAGATCAAATTGGGACGCATGTGGCCCATGAACTAATGTGAGTTTGACATCCCTGATATGGAATAAACATGTGTTAAAGGATACTAGCTTCTCAAAATGAAAGTGCCTAGTTAAACTTTTCTGGATTAGTGAAAAATACATGGAGTTTAATTTGTAGTTCCTCTTGATCTGGCACCTGTTCTGGATTTGTCTGGATGATGTGCGTTGCTTCTTACATTAGTGATCGCGGTTGTCACACAGCCAGACTTTGGGTTAGCCCTGTGGTCGTGGCGAGTTATCCTTTTCAAGTAAGCAGAAAAAATTTGTCCAAAACCCACTGCTCTTTCAATTTAGTCTTATCTAATCCTACTCACACAGTTCACTCAGCATGATGCAAGCTACAAAGTAGTTCATTAACTGTAAGGCTTCTATAAGCAGCAGCAGTGAAGCAATCCTGATAAACGGCCCTATTTAAGAGAATAGAATAGAATATAGTTATTAACTTATGTTTTATGACTATTATGAATATTAGTATAATGATTATTTTATTTTATTTATTTTTTTATGTTACAGGCATATATCAGCAATATATTACCGTATTGAACACGTTGTACATCCTATGCTGTCGGTTCCATAGGAATCAGTCTCTTCAGTGCTCCGATGTGATGACGGTACAGTCAGAGATTGAGAGTAAAACTGTAATCTCGTATAAATTCCATGTTCCAAGGGCTTTACTCAGACAACACTGTGATGTATGAAGTCACTGGCAGAGAAAAGGGCAGGTGACGAAGCTGAAGACTATTTGATATTCACAAAGGCAGGCCTCCTCAGACTTTCCTGAGTGAGTAGTAAAGGCCCTCGCAGTTGAGTCACAAAGTCGACAATATGAATCTCTACTTATATTAATGTCTAAATTATTGGATATATTACCTGAGCACTACTAGTTACTTCTTCATTACCTGTTTGTATTAGATTTTTTTTACAGGAAAGAGCTGTTAATCCTTTCGATCCAAGTCCAAGTGGTTTTTGGTGTGACTTTATTCACCATCCTACTCACTGATATCATATTAAAGAGAGTATAACACATGTTGTTTTATCTGAAAGCAGGTAGCATTTATACTCATTTGAAATCTGTGCATGTTCTTACTGTTGGGTATTCTTTAGACAGTTGTATAAGACACTAGAACAAGTGTTACTTGGAATGATGTACTCTGGGTACAGGGAACACTGGTTTCTAGCCAAACGCTCTCCTGGGTTGGCTTTGTAGTCTGTCCTCGCTGCAAAATGCCATTTTGGTTTGCCCCCTTAAATGCTCTTCCATCACCAGATGTATTTCTGCTTTGAATAGCACCCAGACAAAGTCAACCTCTTGCCAAGTGCTCTGCAGCTAAGAGTCAGCAATAGGTAATCAATAGAGTGTTACAGGGGAACTTTTCCCAGCAGTCGGTGCGTGACATCTTCACTGTCACTTGGCTGTAAAAACAGCAAAGTTCAACTGTAGGGCTACTGTAACGTCTGTGGGCATCTCAGCTGGGCTAGACAGTAAGGCTGCGCTGCACCTCTAACTATCCATATAAAGTTAGTTAACAAGGGGGAGTTCTTAATGTACCTCACCTAGGGGTCACAATGGAAATAATTCATACTGATTTATACAGAACAATATCCCTCTTATTCTGGTGTTCTGTGCTTGCTCTCTTATTATATACTTATAAAGGATTTCATGAACTGCATGAAGGTTGAATCCTGATTGCTGTGAGTATCTAAAGAAATGTATTATGAATTATATTTGATGAACTATGTTGCTACTTTGAGCACTTGCTCTGTGAATGGATGTTGAAATATGTTGCAGACCTATTTGCTTGGAAAGGTTGTGGGATTAGAACATTGGTGAGAGTGCAAAAAGGGCTTCTACACAGCTGTATGTGGTGAATTGATTAAATGCTTGATTAAACACTAGGCGGAGGAGTCTGGCAGCCTAATTCAAAAGCATATGCAAATAATCTTGTTTCGTAGATTATTGCCTTTTATGCACTCTTTCATACACACGCACGCCCATGCAATCTTGCCAATGCAGATTCATACACACAAACACTGAACTATCACATAAACATAATATAAACAAGTATAAAACTATATATAAACCATATATGATATAAACATCGCAATGCACACACAGACATGCACAAAAATCAAGCAATTTTGTTTCAAAGCAAAGATATGTAACCACGCACAGCTAGAACGTGCATATTAATTAAATCAATAGCATTATTCACACAGTCTCACACAGAAATTGCTTTACAACAGGCCACAGTATATTTTGTTAAGGATTACAGTTTTCAGTAAGTTTGAGCAAGTACACAGCCTCAGGCAGAGTTTCCCCAACCTTTTTTCTGCCTTAGCACACTTTCTATGTTCAAAAGAAACCGAGGCACATCGCAATCCCATTAGTCACAAATATGTTGCAAAATGTCACACACATGGTCATGGCCTGCAGGCACAGTGTCGCCTACTTTAGGTGAGAAAAATGTCAGGGTTTTTGACAATGAGAAGGAAAGAATAATAAATGAAATAATGAGATATGCTGATATTTTTAATAATCTCATTCAATAGCACATAGGGAACAATTTTAGGCAAAAAGTCAAAGCCCTAAAACTTTGAACACTTATTTTTTTCATTTCAAAGTTTTTCATTTGTAAATTGTAATTTAATTAAACGAAAGTTTAATATCTGAAACCGTCAGGGAACCCGTCACAACTCGTGAACTTGTAGCTTTCAGGAAATTTCCACTTCCGAGGTCGTGAATAGTACATGAGGGGGGCATTCATGTGGACTTGTAAACACGGTAAACCAGACTACATTTGAAGGCACCATAAGAATAACCTTCACAAATATTTGAAGGGAAACAGTATTTTTCAGCACTGCTTCACAGAACAAGCACCGCTGAGCAAGTGGAATCTTTTTTCATTTAATTGCAAGATACATCATTCAGTAGATCTTGTCCTGCAATAAAATGCTACAAAGGCTTTCATAAGATCCATAAGTGATGATTTGCCGTGCTGTGTCATGTATGGCATTTGCCAAGTCTGTCTCATTATCCAAGCCTGAATCTAATTTGAAAAATCACTTTGATACACCGTAAATAGGAATGGATTTAAGTGTGTGTGTGTGTGTTTGATTTCCATTCTTCCTATTTTCACAGTAAGTGTTCTGATTGGCTGTTTCCCGTCGGTGCTTGTTGTTGCTTTTACCTTTTCGCTTTAAGCCACCTGCCGTAATGAAACCAGTTTGGGCTATACAGCATTGCACTTATGGAGAATCTTTGGAGAATCATTAGCTCTCATTGCCGTCTTAAGCAATTGTATGTAAGGGCATGAAAATGTGATGAGCTCAGCTCCGCCCGGTGCAGCTAAAGCAATAGGAAATCCTTTCATTAACTAAATCAATAAGCTCCCCAGGTTCTGTGTGGTCACAAATGTTACTTTTACTTTGCATAGTAGAAAATGCTAATTTTCCACTTTCTTATTTTCTGTTGTCATTGTTTGACACCTGCTGCTTTGTCATAAATATTACATTTTGAAGGTCTTGTTTCAAGATTGCCACCCACAGTTTACATAAGTTTTGATTTATTCCTGCCTCTGGGTAACATGGGTTTTTTGTTGTTGCTGTCATTCAGTGTTTTTTGGACTTCTTTATTCATTTTTTACTTTTTGAAGCATACAATTACAGATTAGATGACATGCAAAAAATTCAAAATGATCAGTTTTAACTAATGTTTAAAGTAATGACATGTATTATGGACAGTTCATGTGCGATTGGACTAATTTCTCGTATATATGTGAAAGGTTTTAAGGGCTGATGAAGGCATCGATTATACAGTACAAATGCATGGAAACACAAAATCACCATATTTGTAGCTCTACTTGACATGACGTTTAAGTTCATAATAAATGTAGAGTTCCAGCAGACTACAATTAATACAATACATACATAAACACAGTTGTATTCTCATTTTTACAGATCTAAATGGAGACATGAGTATTAGAAATTGTTCATGGCAACAGTGTATTGCAAAGATGGCTTCAAACAGGAAATGTGATAGTCTCCAGGATACCGTGTGCATGTGAACACAGCCAATGACATAACAGATGACCGCAAATATCATTGAACCTCACATAATATAGGCTAGAGAGTCTTTTCATCAGGCAGAAGGATTTTGGCAAAGTACAAAAATATGTCCACTGTAGAACATGTTTCAATGAATATAGAGGCTGAGTATGAATGCTTACCTCCTGATTAACATTTTAAAACATTTGGTTTGATTTATTTCATTTTTGTCCAACTTCCTCTGCAGATGCTTTCAAAATTTGATCTGATGCTATACTTTGGTGGAGAATAAGAGGTAATGTGAATAATCTCAGAATATCTTTGGGGCAAGATGGAGATGAATTTCTCTGAAACACAATGTTTAATGACTCATTATTGCGGTCAGCCACTGAAAATAGATGAGATAGACATTTTATCCTGATTAACGCGCCTAATGGGTTTGCCCATAAAACCAAACTGTTCCTTCAGTGATGCATGCTGAGTCTGTCTCTCTCTCTTCCATATTTTCAGGTCGATAATGCATACACTAATCCATCAAGATTGACAGTGATCATTAGAATAATAAGGAGAGCAGATATTTGATATGAACTCTCTTGGTGGCTGTTGCCAGTTGAATGAAATTGTCTGAGACAAGCGGGCAACCTTGACAGCAGAAGCCAATAACTTGGTGAAATGCATCATTCAACCCACGAAAGTTCATCCCCAAGATAAACTTTTCCATTTGCAAATAAATATAGATGTATTTTTTTTCTAACTCTGGCACAAACGTAGATATTGTTTGAGGATCCTGCCCTTGTGTCTCAGTAGAGGCATAGACACAGCTGAGACTCTATAATGTGCTATAGCCATAAACAATCTATATTTACTAAAGTGTTATCAACCCAGTGCTGAAGGCATAAACATAATTTGTTATGCAGGCAACAAGGGTAAAGTGTGTGTTTCACTGTGGTGCATGTTTGTGTGAATGTAGGTTTTCAGGTGTGAATGTCTGTAAACATGTGTGTGGTTCAGAGTTATGTGCCAAAGAAAGCAAACAAATATTTATATATCTCTAAGCAAGTTTTATTTTAGCATCTTATTAAATATTAGTTTGTTTTGTGCTCGCAACTTCGCTGCAACTCTCAGAACTGTATTCCTTAACTAAATTTATAATATCTCCATTAATTGTTTAATGAAGTGTGTCTTATAAAGTAAACTTAACACACTTATTGGCTGAGAGGCTACACTTAGATTTATGCATGGGCACAATACTAAGTCATTTGGTACTCATGTTGAAATAGAGCTATCACATCATTTCGTAGCTAAGGTCAGCCCTGGAGATACATTGGTAGTATGATGGAACTAATGGAACTAATGGAACCAGCGGCCATCCATCGCTCAAGTACTTTTTCGTGGATCAGAAATGAAGCTTATCATGATACAGATATATTAATGAGCTGCTCTTGGCACAGTAAAATACTTTTCTAATGGGGTGTTGAGAATAGAGAGGTGAAGTACTCAATCTGTCCCAGTTACAGACAGAATAATTCTGGAAGTAAGGCATTTCTTCTCTTAAAAGAAAAGCTACTAATTTGCTACTGTCTTTAAGCTATTGCAACCAATGAATATGTCAAGAATGGCACTCTTTCTTATGACTGTAATACATCATTTACTCTCTGATAGACAGATACCGTACACATACTGCTGGAATCACCTAAACTTTAACTCTTTACTACAACAAATATTTCTCCTGAATATTTCTCCTGTGTGATCACTGAGTATGTGTTTATAGAAATAATGTGTCATTTAATTTGCACCATACATGTATGAGATTTTGCCTCAGTCATCAAACTTAAGACTTTTCAAAAGTAAGTAATGTTGTAGACTCTAGTGTACGTAGATGGTTGTAGTTCATGGCCAAGAAGCACACAAAAAAAGGCGACGGTACATTGGTGCTTCCTTTTTCAGTCCCGATGACAACTAAATAATAATTTCACAGACGTTTTCATAGGCTAAAATTGTAATGTTTAGCCAACGTTTTGATATAATGCTGTTTTCTAATTTACATGCCTGACATATTTCCGTTTTCATTAATTATTCTCTTTTTCATTTCATTTTTGTATATATATCTTTCATTTATTACTATTAGAGAGATAACATTAATGGTCCCATAGTCATGGGTGACATCACTGTCGCACACTAAGGAGTATACATTTTTTGTCCGTCTTCTCTTATTAAGAAATGCGTTGATACACTTTGGAGGGTAATTTGTAAAAAGTTAAACAAATCTTTGTGCTTTGAATATTTGCATATATGCATAGCCTGATGTCAATATGTTGTTTTATAAATTACTCAATTGACTTAATCTTGTTGAAAATGTTGCCAAACAGAAAGAAGAATGGAATAAGCAGCTTTGTCACCATCATTAGCGTTGGGGGCCATTTAAGAAAAGGAAACACTAATTCTTTCAGATCCGTTGGCTAAATTATCACAAAATATTGCAATTTTGTAGTGCTTTGAATATTGATATGTAAAATATAGCACTTTCTTTTTAAAATTAGGTTCTAATATGCTGTACTTAAAATGACCTCCATGCTAGTTCAGATAGCTTTTTATTACAAATTTGCATAAGATTTTACATTGCAGGTGAATTAAGTAAATACAAGGTATAATTTCAGGACTAACTGCTGTTGGATTAACCAAGGCCTTAGTAGATAACATGCATTTTTCAACAGGGGATGACAAAGTGTTTGCTATTTTTAAATGTTCCATGTTCTTTGATCATTTCAAATAACAGGGCTTAATTAACAATTCCTTCCCCAAATGATGAGCTTCATCCTGTGAAATAATGTGACATGGCTGTCCATTTTACAGTCATTAGATTCACTTGATTTAAGTAATGTACAGACAAGAACAATCCATTTTAGACAGTTGTTTTATGGTTCATGGATAGAAGAATGCATTTTGGAAACACAAATATAATTGCTACACAGTAGTTAAAATTATAGTTTTTCTAATCTGATTCCACCTGTAATAAAACCTGCCTGTTTAAAAATATCTTTAACTTACCATTTTGTGGCTTTCTCACTAGTTAAAACGTCTGCTTTTATTCCCAGTCTTAAGATTTCACGAGCATTGCAAATGTCCTTGATCTTTTTCAAAGTTCACTATTATACTATTCCTAGCCTCTAAAATATTTTGGTGAAAGTAAGGAATATTTGTCAATGACCGAATAATCAAAGCGAATGTTTCGTTGTGATCATCTGCAAAACAACATCCCTGTGGAACATTTACACATGACTCCCACAGTTTCCACATAAGTGCTGGTGATTTGCATCTCCAGTATTTTCTTACCAAGGACTATCACATACACTACCGTTCAAAAGTTTGGGGTCACCCAAACAATTTTGTGTTTTCCATGAAAAGTCACACTTATTCACCACCATACGTTGTGAAATGAATAGAAAATAGAGTCAAGAC